>FIZU01002086.1:0-44354 GCA_900064475.1 Pseudococcus longispinus
TATGTACTTACTAATTAGGAAAGTATAAAAGATGCTTTTTAATTATGTTTTATTGAAAAATGAATTTCTATTACCCGGATGAGAAATTATTGATAGCACAATGACCCTAAAATAGATGATTCAAGTTAATTCACATATATTAGAATAGTGATTTGGAAAAATATTTCCGAAAAGAGGAACATTGGTTTTTTTAATGAAAATTTTTGCCTAAAATTGTCAATCGTAAACTGCCAACTTCCCGAATTACACGTTCGATTGTAAATTCGGATTATTGAATTAAATTACCCCTCCTAACACTTGAAATGCAAATTTTCGACGTTTAAAATTTTTTTTCCATTCTAAAACACCCAAAAATGGGATACTTTTTTTGAAAAATTACTTTCGATGAGACTTGAATTTCACATACCAATGAAATAAAATTTTCCTAGAAGAACACTGTTAGAAGGTGGAAAATTCAAAATTAAAATTGTTCGAAGAAATGAATTTTGAACTGAAAAAATGACGAATAGAGTTGAAAGTTATAGAAATAAATTTCAATTTTCGATGACATACGACTTACAGGTTACAGCTAAGAGAACAACAAAATCAAAATAGATACAAGAAAAAATTACGAGAAAATTGACGAATCACTAGGAATAACCTTCAGATCATACAATTTTAATTCACCATAAATTAACCAAAATTGTTACACAGTTATTAATTATGATACGTATAATGGTGAACATATTTCTTCATATTGATCAAATTATTAATGAATGGTGTCGATGTGAGCTGCGTTAAGATTGAATAACAATGAAGAACTTTCACGTTTTTTTTAACCATCCATAGTTTACACTTCACAGTCACGACTGGCAGATAGAGAGTTTAAACCAATTCGACTTTAGTAGCATAATGTTTACCCAATTTTCAAATAAAATTACACCAATATTGTATTCAATTCCGAGTTATGATTTAACAAAGTTGATAACAACGATAATTTAATTGCAATTATTTGTTCTTCAACAGTCTCCCCAGTTAAAAATGAAACACGAGAAGATTCAGAAGATCCGTATGATATTACGTTATCAAATTTGCGTACGATAGTTGAAATTAAATCACGAATAGTACTATCGGTAAAGCATTCTTCTTTAAACCCTCCTTGTTTTAGAATCCAAGACAGAGTAGCTGTTGACAAATGATCACGCATAATAGATGGACTTTGTTCGAGTAAAAAATTCAAATATTTAAAAGAAAGTTGGCATATCAACAAGTGATCTTCCAAATAATCTGGCAAATCTCCAAAGAACACCTCATTCTAGAACAAGAAAACACTTCAAATCAAGTTTAGCACAGAATCGAATGAAGAAATCGGTATTTTACAATTAGGTACCTACCTTTTCGACGTTATTTAAAATGACACCTAAATATTTTATAATCCACGAAACTAATCCGACACTACAAAACAAAGGCGTCGATTGAAAATTACAACAGAATATCCGAATGCATTTGTCAACGATGAAATGATCTTCGTAGTTGGAAGCATTAAAAGAATCACTTGCTATGTGCTTGAAAAAAAGGAAATCATTTTCGTCGATGCTCGGTACTTGTCCAATGACGAAAGCCCACACATCTAATGCCAAGTGAATATCGTCATTCAAGAAACCACAACAGCTATATTTGAAGAAAAATCTTCTTAATTTTCGTTGATCTTCCCAGCATAACTTATGATACAATGCGAGGAGCGATTTCATAATAAAAAAACAGTCTTCGCCCCAACAATTCTAAAAATAAATACAAAAATTAATTAATACGTGGAATTACGCAAAAACTGTAAGAAATGTTCAGTTTTTTCCACAGAAGTAATAAAACCAAATAAACACTTACATGTTTCTCCAATAAAATATCCATACAGCTCAAAACCGGCACGACTAATTTAGTATTGTTTGAATATTTTTTACAAAATGATGCGAGTACTTTAATCGGATTCCTGTCTTGAGATTGTTTCAAAAATTCAGACAAGACGTACAGTAACTCAAATACCCTATATGGTTCATTATCTGACAATTGATTTGAAATAAATAGATAAATTACTTTCGATTTCAATAGGCGTTTTTTATAATCATCGTTACTGCGGTTTGAGATCAAATTTTGCAAAATGGTATTTTCTTTATTTATCGTTTTTAACGAAACTATTCCTAGAACAAAATCTACAACGGTGTTTGAATTTTGTTTGCTGGTTTCCTGTTGTATCATACTTTCGAGTAAGTTTATGAAAGTGAAAGAATCGTTATTTTTCAGAGTTGCCAGATATTTTAAGCCAACATTAAAAATACTCGATGCGGCGATAAAATTTTGTTCATTCAAATGGAATTTGTCTGACTTGAAAGTACTTTCACCCAATGGGTAATTTTTCATTTTTGAAAAATCAATGATATGGTAATACCTCTTCGACAAAGAAGATAGTATAATAAGTAGTTTCTCTTTAATCACAAAACTGTGATCACCCAGAAGAATTGAATTAGCTTCTAGAAAAATACGAATCGATAGTAAAGTCAAGTCGTCGTTTTGTTTTTCATTCAATTCGGGTATGTTATATAATAAACCATCCAACTGAAAAAAAAACAACAAAATGTTCAACCAACAAATTAAGTTCAAGAAAATTACTTTTTAATCGATATCTTCTAACCATTACAAACAATTGTCATTACCTGTAGGAGTAATCCATGTTTGGTATTTTCTGGCAACGGCAGCATGACATCAGACCATATTTTGTTACAGTGCTCAACATAAATATCGCGCGTTATAAAAGGTACAATCGCTTGAACTGTCAATTGTCTAATTTTGAAAATGGAATTTTCACTACAATTATAAATGTATGGGACGAACGTGGTCAGCTTAATTTCAAAATCAGAAAATAAATACGTTACGCGTGAAAATAAATATTTGTACAACATCGTTTCCAGACAAGTATACGATACCTGAAAAGTATCATTCCATTCGTCATGGTACGATGAATACAGCCTGGCAAGGATAAGAAGTATAGGATATACCGCCGATTGCACGTTCACATCTTCGCGTTTATTTTGCTGAAGATGAGAAAGAAAAATATCAAATAAGCGGGGGTATTTTTGGAAAAAAATTTTCCCCGTCATCTTATTCTTCCACGAGATATCAGTACGAGAACGCGAAACTCCAAATATTCGCGTCAAAATTGCACTCAGAAGTAAATTGGAGGTGTTTCTTTCCTGAAAGATATTCAATATTTCGTATTATTCGACATTTCACAGCAATAGATAGTAAAAGCGACAATACTAACATTCCAGTTCGACGACTTGAAACCATTGATTGCGACAATCACTGCTTTTTCAATGTAGCTATGAATTGGTTCAGCCATATCTTTGTGCACGAAGAGGTCTCGAATGATATTTAAAGCGTGTATTTTAGATTCAATCTCAGCATTTTTGTTATTCAATATTTCAAACATATTTTCCATGAATTCATTCAACAGATTCGATGTAAACTTTCGCTTATCATCAAACTCCGTGCAAAAAATTGCCTGAAAACGTACAAATATTTCGTGAACGTTACACAATCGAGTACTTGAAAAAATAGAATCCATAAGTTACCCTTTACCAAAACAATACATGGAATACCAGCGCTACGTCTAGTAAGACATAGCTGTTTAGCATGGGCAACGATCAAATTTTCAATTTCTTTCAACCATCGCTTCGGTACAGCATTTATATCGGAATCGGGTAGCCTACAACACGGGCATCGCGTTACTTATAGCCTAACGCACATTCGCGACTTCCTAAATTAAATTCAAGATTTACTCACCTCCAACAACGGTTACAATACTGAAATAATGCGATATTAACTTGTTTGAAGGAACCCTTATGTGTAATTTTATAAATCAACTTTTTCAAATGTTCGCCAATTTTTAAAAAAGTTTCTTTGTATAAATACGTTTTACTGTTACGGATGTAACCGACAGAAAATTTTTCTACTAAATCGCCCAACAATAATGAAGCTCCTTTTACTGCTCTCCAATTACAAAGCAATGTTTGTTGCGCTGCGTTAAACACATGCTCTCCTTCCTCTGAACAAAAATAGAAGAATTAAGTTACATTCGTCATCGTCATACAAAAAAGGACATAATTTTCACACCATTCACTTCGTCTGCGTCTGGTAGATACCCTTCTGGAGAGGAATGGCTAACAATAAAAACTGCGAATTCATTACACGACATAGATATTTGTATGATATCATTAATTAAAATCCCCCAGCTCGTGATATCGACTACTGAAAGATTTCTGCAAAATACAAAATCAGAAATAATACTTCAATTTTAAAATTAAAAAGCTCAATTTGCCCCTAATATGGAAAGTACGAGTAACTCACTTTAATGGAGCATGAATCAACAGATGTCGAATAACATGTAGGTATCCATGAAGAGGGTATTTAGTGATTTTTTCATTTTTGCACAAGTTCAACTGAACTTTCAACTTGGAAACCAGTATTTGTAAATGAATAATATAACAATCTTCTTCGCTGTAAATTAACCCTTTCTTAAAAACATAATCGCAGTTTCATAATTTACTTACGTTGATCAAAATTACCTTATTTTCAAATTTCTGAAACCTTCAGTTATGTGTTTCATTTCATGTTCGAGAGCAATATTCGAAAAATATTCTATCGAGGAAACTATACAGCATAATATTTCTAATAGGTACGCGGCAGTGTTATGCTCTGAAAATCTCATTCCACCGATCATTTCAATAGCTTCGTGATATAAAGCGACTTTATCGGCATCATGCTGCATCAAAAAGTAAGCGGTTCAACGTAGATAATTAGGTAGGTATTTCTTAAAGAACCAGTACACTTTTACCTACCACTAGATCTGGTTTTTGCAAAAAAAATTGTTTCAATATATACTTCGCTATTTTTTTATTTTCTTCAAAGCCATCTCGCAAGCTATTGAAAAATATCTTCGTGCTAAAGGTATTCATTAACGATGGAAGCCATAAATTTGTATCGATTATAATTTTACAAATTCTTAACGCGGTGTAACGTCTTTCGTACGAAGCTCCTGGGAACATATTACTCAACGAGTAACGTATAATCCAGTCGATAAAATCAGAAATATGCTCCTCTTTGAAATTTCGATGATTTGAATTAAAATATTGCGATATTTTGGTAAATAACTGAACATAAAAAAAATCATTCGAATAAAAGTTGCCACACGCTATAACATCATTACAACTATTTTTACCTACTTGGTTTAGTAAGTTTAGAAACTTGCACCGAAATTCTGATTTATCGATGGCAAATTGCGAATCTATAAAGAATTTCAACAAGTCAATCTCTTCCGGAGCTATAATATCCTTATTTCTGTTCAAATTTTCGATAATTAAATTTGCCGTAGTTAAAGCGTCCTACAAAACACAGATAAAGAACATCAATTAACTAAACGGATTCTTTGATGAAATAGAAAAAATAAAAAATATGAACGTGTAGAATTGCAACATTACCATACTGCTTGGCACACAAATCGCATACATCATCATTTCAAAAGGAAGTAAATTTTGCCAATAATTTGAATTCAAATTTAACTGAGAAAAATTTGAGAAATCCACAATACCCGATGAGTTACAAGTTTTCGTTTCCAATAAAAATTTAACAATAACCGAATAATTATCATCGTTAACGTAACGACAGTGCCTGCGAAAAATTGAATGTAGAAATTAATCGTACGTTAGTAGAACAGAATTTCAATAAACATTTTTTATACTTGATAAGTTTTTCGAATACAACGTTAGATATTTTGACCACAGGTACGAGGATATGTTCGAGTAACAAATTATAGTTGGAGCATTCAACCAGCAAAGGTTTTATCCAAACATCGAACCAAATCTGAACTGTTTCATCAGAGTAATCGGAAATCATCAGCGATAAATACGTTTGACACACCTAATGCAGAATAATAAAATAAACAGTATGAAAAGAATGCGAAAAAAAATCAGTCACTTACGTAACTCGATGAAATAACATTTTTTGCAGCATTTTGCAAATCTGCTATTATTGTTTCGTAGGAATTTAGAATACGTGAAAATTCAATTGTGCCACTGAAAGCCATCAGAATTACACAAGTTTTTCGATCTATCCGACGAGTACTTTCGATAAAAGTGAGCAACTCAAAGACAACTACTTCATCTAAAAGAACGCGTTTACATTAATACATATATTTCCTTACTTTATAAATTTTCTATAATAGGTATTCCCGATTCGAAATTAGCGTAATAAAACTTACTTTTTTGCTGAATTAGATGGTTCAATGCTTCCTTCGATAAATTTTTAACCGAACTTAAACAATGATCCAAATGTGAGAGAAGTAAACCAATTAATCTTCGGATGCAGTTTTTTGGTACATTATGACTCTCGAGATTACTGTTCTTGGTTAGTAATAAAATGATTTTAAGTACTCCTACAACTATTAGGCTATCATTTGCATGTCTGAAAATATACGCGTATGTATTTTCTTCAAATCAATTTATCATACATTCAAATGCTACGTCAATGATCATACTCACTCGGAATAGATTAGCCACACAGTGTCACAAATCAATGCAAGTAGATTATCTGGGCTAGAGGAGATATAAAGTTCCAACGATGTACTGGCCAAATATCCGTGGCAAATGGCTAAGCATTGAATCGGAGATTTTTCGGAAAATCTTTTCAATATCTGCGGCGGTAGAAAATTTGAAAAATTAATTTACTCGAAAAAAATAGTTAGGTACACCGTATTGTATTACACACACGATACAAACCAACAACGACGACGACAAATCGAAAAACTTGTAATTCAGAGTGACAACGAGTAACCCACAATTATTAATAGTATTAATGTTGAGCTTATTGTTTGACATTAAACTACCAATCAACTCGTATAAGGAGTAAGGAAAATCAAGGGATGATTTATATTTGCAACTCTCATCGACAAATACGATCAACGTTTGAATCAGAAAATGATACAGTTCGGCGATTTCAATTTCTTCTACTTTTGTCGCTTCCTGTCTGTAAAACAAACGAAATTGTAGTGCGATGAACCATTTTCTGAAACAACGCGTGTATATTCAACAGAATCAAATATTACTTCGAGTTAATCATTGATAATTTACAAAGAACACTCTCGTAAGTAGACGCAATATGCAAGAAATCTGCAACTAGAATATGTTGCGATACTGAACTATTACTGAGCAAAACGACAATATTTTGGAAGTAGCAGCGCACTGTGTCACTGTAAGGCTCATTTGAAGGATTCACAATCAAAGATTTATTAAGGTTATGTGAAATTTCAGCAAATACTCGGGGATGCCACTTTTTCGGAACCTTCATAATGGAACTATAAACGATAAAAATATTGAAAACAAATACATCACGGTATAATTATTTTAGAAAAATGTAAACTTACTTCAAAATTCCTTTTTTCAAGTCATTGTCTAAGTTGGAGCCCAGTAAAACTTGAATAATCTGTTCAATGCCAAAGCATCCTTTCTCAAAAGTTTCACACTGAATAACATTTCGTTGGAGAAACTGTAATACAAGTCACACGTGTATTCAGCTTCAAATCTTACAAAAAATCACATAATTTTACGTAATAAAATACGACAAGAAAGTACCTCTGAAATTAAATTTAAGGACTCTTTATGATTCTTAGGTAGCACAAGAAGCTGCTGAAATACATCAGAGTGATGGGATCCATTTCCTACAATGAAAATAAATGATATAAGTAAATATTAAAGAATACTTGGTGGAAATCTCTTATAATTATAACTGTTGCTTTACCATGGTTCATTTCAACTGTTCTCACAAACAATTAACTTGAAGACTGCCAAGAGCTAATTCATTTTCCATACAAATAATGAGATATGTAGTTAAAATCAATGTTTCTAGCTTTCTTTAAATGATGACTTCCACGATAAGTAAAAATTAATTCAAGTTGAGCTTTCAATTTTGATAACTGAGATAGCTGATAATGATACCCGGCGGTTGTTTATTGTTTGTACCCACGTGGCTTCAACATTCCTTCCCGTTCCCTTCCCCATTGTCCACCTTCTAATGACGTCACAAGTCGAACGTCATAAAATAGAATACCTTTAATTTGATATAATCTTGGAACTTGGAAGTTGATTTTTGGTTTCCGTTTCGGGTGCCGTAGTTTCGGTTGAAACAAATAACAATAATTTCATTTTTTCTGGATTTCTGACCAAAAAAAAATTGCCCTTTGCAAATTGCAATTCACTTCAAGTTCAAAGGCCACAGTTACATAAAAAATTTTATTTTAGTTTTTTTGCATGTTTATTTTCTAATTCAATTTTATTTTATCAATATAAAACTAGAAATAAACAACCATGAAACAACCAAGAAATAACGAAAAAAAAATCTTCAGACACATACGTGAAGATCAAAAAGAGATAACTTGTCCGATAACCTCTTCGATTAATTTTATTCTGATTAATCAAGGATAATCCTGATCTTGATTAAGTAATCCTGCGCTACGCAGCGAGTACAAGCCACAATGTGAATATTTTTGTTTGGCAAAAACTGAAAATTTGATTTTTAGCAACTTTGAAATTATTCCGAAATATATGAATAAAAATGAACGATTAACAAAATATCCCACGAAGAAAGGATCGAAAAGGCGAAGAAGTGTTTTTTCATTCTTCGTCAAAAATACTTATTGATACTTAATTAATCTAAGATACCGGACAAGTGGTCATAAGAATGTCTAATTTTTCGTTTGCGCATTTCCATACAAATTGAACAGCTGAGGCTCAAATACTAAATGAAACCCGAAAAAATTAATGATTTTCCGTTTCAATTGTTATCTTTCTTCTATTTAATTATTGAATTTTTAAAATAATTTTTGAAGATCAAAAATTACAAACAAGATGATTTCATATCCGATGATGAAATTAAATCGTTCCTTTTTTAATCCATTTTTTAATTTAGAGATGAACATAGCAAAAACCAAAACGTATTCTCTTTTATCCAAGTTTCATCCTCAAAATAGAAGGGAAAAGAGAGAAGTAGCATCACATTTTCAGCGCATATATCCAGATCCAAAACACGCGATCTAGATCTAGCTAATGACGTTTTAAAAAGTTATTTGTTTACATTCTAGAAATTAATACCTAATAAAGATGAACTTTAAAATAAATTAATCATCAGATATTTGCAGGTATCTGTTTTCAAAAATAGAAGAGGATAAAAGTAAATAATAAATGAAAAATTCTATTAATTTTTATTCCCTTTGATATTCCACCATTTTGATCTTGACAGATATTTATTTCTATAAAAATCTAATTCTTCATCAATATGCAAGGAGAAATCTTCAAATGAAATGAAATCTGAAAAAGTTTAATGTTTATAAATCGGAAATCATAACCCATTTTCAAGTGAATCATCAACTCTAGTTCGTGCAATTCAACTTGAGCTCGAAATTATCACAACGAAAACATGAAAATGATATGAGATTTGAAACCTAAATACCTATTTTGATGTGTTTTGAACATTTTTTGGATAAGTACGATTTTTTATTAGTTTTTGAAAAAATTGAAATTGAAAAGCGTTGAAATCCAGATTTTTTCAATTTTTTTTCTTTACAAATAAAAATTGCCATCCAATATTATTGCAAAGTACTTTAAAGTACCTTCATGTCTGGTAATCTCCAGATCGAGACGATCGAAGATTTAGGTTGCTCTTATAAAAGTCAAGCTGACGTAGTGTAAATAAAAAAAAAATAACGTAATCTGCCGTTCGATCATTACGATAACGCGAAGCCCAACTTGAATTACACGGACTTTAGATACTTATGTACCTGTTTTATACGACTCTATGTTGAGAGGAATTTCTGCACGAATCGGATAATTCATTTTTTTGGAATTTTTACTTGAAAATATATCGTCTAAATCTTCTTTGAAAATCTCTTCACTTTTGGGTCTAAATACAAATGAAAGAGAGCATAGCAATGAATGCAACACATTCAGAAAGTATGTACGATATACACAGGGTACCTTTTAGAAAACAACGTTTCTTCAACCAAATCCTTTATAGCAGAGCAAATTTCACTGAGATTTTCTTTCCATATCGTAATTTCTTCCTAAAATCACAATAAATTATACAGATTTTTAAAAATTATTACGCAACCGAAAATATTTGGTTTTTCATTTCATACCACGTTAAATGCACTTTCCGTTTGGGTGGCAATAGTTTTTTTACCAACGTGTTCGATACTTATTTCTGTTCGCTTTTCATTCAGTATCTTGAAAACGATTTTCTCAAAATTCAGAAATATAGGATCATCGCTTGTCATTTTCACGAACAGCTTATTTAAACCTTGCTGCACGATGATGTTTGAATTCTTTTCCACGAATGTCCGAAACTTCAACATCACACAAGACAAATAAATTAAAAAATGAAAGGTTTACGAAGTAAACAAGTACATATTAAAAAGCAATGCTAACTTTTTCATGCAGTGTTTCTAAGTAATCTGACCACTCGTGCTTTATTGTGCCAAAAGAAAAGCTATGGACTGATCCGTCAAATATTTTACCAACTGTAGCATACCTCTATGCTACATAAAATTGTGGTTAAAAAAGGTAATTCAATGTGTAAGAAGCTAAAAATTCGACTTATTACAAGAAAAAATCCTATAACCGGAATTCTACCTTATCAAGTTCTGCTAATTTTTTTTCTTTTCCCAGTTTAAATTCTTCCCATTCACTTTTATGCTCGGTTTTAAGAGTTTCAATTTTTTTAACTAAACCTTGTTCAATATTATCTAATCTATTACAGAAAATTAATAGGTATTTAGTTTTACGGAAGTTTTGAATAAGTGGTGTCTCCAACTGAGAATGCTACATTCATTTACCTTTCTTCTATTAAATTCTGCAGTATTTTTTGACAATTTTCTGTATTTTTAATACATTCGTGTTCTTTTTCGGAGAATTTAAGCGCTTGTTTTACGTGTTCTCTGATTTTACACATTTCTAGATTGTAAGTATTCTGTAATTCTTCCAATGCAATATGGTTTTTTTTCACTTTTCTTTCTATTTCTTCTTGGAATATTTTGAAACTGTAATTTAAAATTCCGATAAATTAGCTCTTTGTAATGATATTAGAAATAAATATGTAGTTTGATACCTTTCCCGTATTTCGCCTACAAGAGTGTCGTAATTAGTTTGTTTTTCGATATTTAGAATGGAATTGTTAAAATTCGATTCTAATACGTCCCTAAAAAACAATAATATTTAAAATATATACATTCGGATCCACCATTACATCCATTAGATACGTGAGATCAAATACGAATTTTACTCGCCTCTCAAGTTTTTTCAGTTTCGCTATTTCTTCGGTAATCATCGTTTCAAGTTTAATAGCCAAATTTTTTTCAACTTCAGCAATGGCTTTTCGTAGCGAATTATCAATTACACAAGACAGTTGCTTATCCTGAAAAAACGCCAAAAACAACAGATTATGAAGTATGAAATAAAATTTGTTCAACACAAAATTTAAGTCACCTACTATATCAATATTTTGATTACTCAGTTTACTTCTCGCTTTCAACTTTTGTAAATCAGTCACAGTATTAACATCAATTCCTGATTCATTGGTCAACATGTTATGAGGACTTCCTTCTTCTTCAGAAATTAATTCCGAACTCGGTGAGGCAGAAAGAATATTTTTAGTGGTATCATCTTGATTACTATCCGAAAACAAAAGTGAATCGGGTAGTCGTAAATTTATATGCAAGCGTTTGAAATTGTTTGAAGCCTGAGTTTCGGTATTTGATTTGATATCATTAAAAGACTGCTCCAAAGAAGTGATTTTTTTGTTCAAGTTTCTACTTAAGGGTGAAATTTCTAAAAACAGAAGGTATTTTGTTTCTTAATCAATAATTCTTGAAAAGAAATGATACACATTATTTTAAAAAATTCACCTGGTTTGCTATTACGGAAATCGCCGCTTTCCCACAATTGATCGATGCTTTCTGGAATCCAATTGTCTATATTCGGTGAAATTTCATCTGCTCGTTTTTCATATCCCCTAAAAGCATTAAAAAAAAAAAAATAGAAACATGAACACTAAAAATATGACAACTTCTCAGCGAGTACGTTACTTGGATCAAAACTCACGTATCAATGAATTGAGGATCTTTTTCTGAGGCAGATTCTTTTGTAGAAAAGGAAACTGATTTTTTATAAGTAGGACTAGAATCAGTTTTCGTTTTGAGAGAAGAATGCAAGTCATATTTCACGATTTTATCATCCGCAGCAATCGATTTCTCTTCTTCTTTGTATCTTAATAGTTTCTTTATGGGTAACTATGCGTCGAAAATAAAAAACGCATCTATATTATACTAGGAAAATAGGTCGATTATGAAATTTAGTAATCTATTTGAAAATATCGTAGTTAGCAAAACTAAAACATCCGTATGGGACCGTCAGTTCGAGTTCTAAAGTTCGTCTTCTATCGAGTAAATTTCATACCGAAATAAACATGTACACGAGTAAAGCGTAGAGCAATTTCAATTTATTCCACAATTTCGAGCAAGTGAGAAGTGACAATGGTATTATTTCTTCCGGACTTTTTTTTCTATTGCAAGGTCTTTGATTATCCTTTATCGATGCTACTTAGTACTTACCAGTTGAGGTTTCCTGTTCTGCCGTAATGGAAGCATATTCGAATTTTCTTTATCACGTAAGAACTGGCTTAAATTTCCGCCATCTAAACAATAGATAATCATCAACACTCGAATGGTGGGTTTTGTACTTTTAAACAACGATTATGGAAATACATATCTCACATTCGTTTCTAATTATTGAAATCAAATTTCTGTAATGTTTATCAATGGGATGTTCCCACTGAGAAGTACCGTTTTCCAAGTTATAATAAAAAAATTCCTGTAGTTGCCTGTCGTAACTGAAAAATTACTCAAATCAATTAATGGCGAATATAATACCGATGGAAAGAATTACCCAATTCGTCACACGGGCGTTTACCAAGGAATCCAATCCGCAGGTAAAGGATGAATCAGTCCGTTTAAAACAATGGGTAACAACTCATGTTCAGTTAAATAATCGACACCAAGTTTTTCGGCGTGAGATAAAATTTCTAAAACAAAAAAAGTATGATCGCACAATGAAATAAATGTTGGTTTGAAAAATTGCAGAAATAATTTTACGTTACCTAAGGTTGTGATTTTGTGATTGCTTGAGATGTTTTCAGAACAAATTATAACTCTGTCATCCTGATCATGAGAACGCTGTGACATTATAAAACGAATTAAAAATATTCATAGCTTTCGGATGGAATGTTGATAACTTAGGTGAAAACTAAAACGTGGGTATTTATGACTTTACTTTAGCGAATAAAACGTCGAGATTTTGATTTCGATTCATATATTACACTCATTCGAATGAAATTATCAAATTACGGCAACGCAAAATAATTAATTACAAAATCATTAAACTTGCAAAATGTTAATAAAATAACAAACAAAAACAAAACCATAAACAAAACTCCACCACATGACGTCATGCCTCATGTGCCGTGGTGCGCAAGCGCAAAGGGACAACCTTTTCCAGCTTGGTAGTGTTGGAACCAAGTTGGAACACAACGTCAACGTCGACTGACTGACGATGAATTGATTACTCACTGTGATATGAATGAAGTAACGGAGAAGAAAAAATTGAAGTTATTCGAGTCGTGAATATATATAATATAACTGCTTACCGAAACCATTCAAAATGTTGGATTTATTTTCGATATTCAGTAAAGGAGGAATAGTTTTGTGGTGTTTCCAAAGCACAGGACATATATTTACTCCTTCTGTAAACGCATTAATTTCAAATGTCGTCTTACAGGTATATGCCTTCATTTATCATATCATTTATGTATATTACAGTAGAATAATGCCACTTCAATTTTGTATCAATTTATGTCTGTTATACTTTGATTATTCGTGTTTCTAGGAGAGAACAGGAAATAACAGCTTTGAACATAATTCATTAGTGCTGAAATACAAATTAGATAATGAGTTCGAACTTGTTTTTGTGGTCGCATATCAGAAAATTTTGCAACTGGCTTATATCGATAAGTTCCTCGATGATATTCAATTAGAGTTTCGTGATAAGTACAAAAATGAACTTCATCGTTCTATGCATTCGCATGTAGGTTATAACGAACCTTTCCTTAGTATTTCGTCATAAAATATTTAATACCTTTTCCAATGTTATAGACTTTCGAATCGTTCCATAAAAATTTTAAAGCTGTTTTGAAATCGGCTGAAGAATGGGGTAAAGCGCAAGTGTGTATTATCAAACCAATGCGAACTTATCAAGAATCTGCCAAATCAAAGAAAACAGTATCCTCTATGATCGAAAAGAAGACAGAAAATAAAGAAAACAAGAAAAAAGGTTTCCATCGAAAAAATTACCTTTAGTATTTATGTTACTTAGAATATTAATCTCTGTTCTCGTGTCATTCAGTAACAACATCCGACCCTCCAAGAAACAAAGAAATATCCAAGCCGACTACACTGCCTGTTAATGGTGCAAACGAAGATGTCATTTTACAAAACAGAGCCAAACTTGCTCAGAAACTGGGATCACCTAATAACAAAAAAATTAAAGCAACGTATGTACGCGTTCGTTTTAATTTCTAAAGTTGGATAAAGTTTTACTTACGCGATTGTAATGCAGGAAAAGTCCTAAAGAGATATCAAAAGAAGGTAAAAAGCCAAGGAAATGGGATCTCGGCGGCAAAAGTTCTGATTTACCTTATTTGGACTACACGAAAGACAAGGGCGATTCCAAAACAGAGTCTGAATATAATTTTTCAACAAATACAGAAGTATGAATTTTATTTATCTAGGATAATTTCCACGCTTTTGCATTTCCTTATTATCTGGTTTGTATTCGAAGATCGTTGGTCAGATGAAAGGTAGCATTCGTGATTTAGAAGTTGAAGGTGATTCTGAAGATGACGAAGAATTTGAAACTGCGGCAGAAAGAAAAGAAAAAGCGGCTGCTAAGTCACGAGGAGTATTTTCTGTATTCAAGTGAGATATTACTTTAGTATAAACATCTTCTGGGTCTGGTATCAATTAACGAAGTAATTTTTCAATTTTTGTACAGAGGTTTAGTGGGAAATAAAAACGTCACTCCAGAAATGATGGAACCGGTATTAGAAAAGTTGAAAGATCATTTAATTTCTAAGAATGTTGCCGCTGATATCGCTCAAAAATTATGTGATTCCGTTTCAAAACAACTTGAAGGAAAGGTAATATATATAGAAGTCGATACTCGATATTATTTTTGAATTAAATCTCAGTACGCTCTGTCCATTTACTTTTGTATTCATAATTTTATTTTTTAGGTTTTGGGAACATTTGAATCGGTTACTTCGATCGTTAAAAATACTATGACCCAATCGTTAGTTCGCATACTTTCACCGAAAAGAAGAATCGATATATTGCGCGATGTTATGGAAGCTAAAAAACTTGGACGACCTTACGTGATCGCATTTTGTGGTGTAAACGGAGTTGGGAAATCTACAAATTTGGCAAAAGTATGCTCGTACTTTGGGCTAGTATAATTACAGTTTCATTAGTAATGGATCCCAATTGAAAATTTTCAACTGATTAAATTAAATTTTTAATTTGTTCCGTTGATCGAGTTAAGCGATTAATTTAATTTCAATAGGTTTTTAGTCAATTCAGTTTTTTATCGTTCATTTGATCAAAATTTAATTTTCATACATCTATTAATTAACCAACTGATTGTAGATTTCTTTCTGGTTGATTGAAAATAATTTCCAAGTATTGATCGCCGCTTGTGACACTTTTCGCGCCGGTGCGGTTGAACAATTGCGTACTCATATGAGACATCTCAACTCACTTCATCCGCCGTCCAAGCATAAAGGATTAGAAATGGTTAAATTATATGAAAAAGGATACGGTGAGAAAATCAAACAATTATTAAATTGATTACTATCAGCATCATACCATTTAACAAATTAGTAATTCAAAACAGGTAAAGATGCAGCGGGAATAGCTATGGAAGCAATTAATTTTGCCAAAGATGCAAAAGTTGATGTTGTTTTGGTAGATACAGCTGGACGTATGCAAGATAACGAACCTTTGATGAAAGCATTATCCAAGGTAATGTTCGAAAGAATTATTTAATGACCGAGTTTTTGGTTTCATTCATTCATTACTAGTTTTGAATGCTGTATTTTCTAGTTGATCAAAGTAAACAATCCTGACATGGTTTTATTCGTTGGGGAGGCATTGGTAGGTAATGAAGCTGTTGATCAGTTGGTGAAATTCAATCAAGCAATTGCTGATAATTCAGATTCGACGAATCCTCATTTAATTGATGGTATTGTCTTAACCAAATTTGACACCATCGATGATAAGGTGAGAATTTTGATTATTTAAATTTTTTAAATGCAATTTTCTACTTTTCCAATTATGCTGTTCGCAGGTTGGTGCTGCCATTTCCATGACGTACATCACCGGGCAGCCAATTGTTTTTGTGGGAACCGGACAAACTTACACCGATTTAAAATCACTAAATGCGAAGGCAGTGGTATCAGCGTTAATGAAATAATAAGAAGATCAATGTTGTGTTTATAAGTTTACGTTACATTTCCATTTTATATTAGTAATTGTTGCGGTGTTTTTTCGTGTAGGGTTATTTCATTCCTCACAAATTTCAAATAAAATATATTTTCATGTTGATGTTAATTTTGTCCATTTGCGGTGTAATGAAGGCAGTTTTTAATAAACGAATAACACCAAAAACACATCATCATTATACATAGAAAAATGTATTCCCAGATGAATAGTAACATTAATTATATTCACATATTAAATTGATTAGAATAAAATTATTCACGTAGCTGTAATTAACTCGGTGATATTTTCAGGAACAATAATGATACGATTGTTAATATCTCCTAAATTGACAATTTCGCCCATTTTTATACTGGAGTCCACATTTACAACGGCTAATTCTTCTTTAAAAGTAACTCTAACACCTTGCTGCAACGTAAACTTGCAATCACCTAAGATTAATCTAAGTTTTCCAGATTTCATTACGTGTAATTTTCCTATTTGACCTTCGGGTAGATCATGGATCGTACATTTATAACCATCAGCATCGGTATCATTCCTTTTGAAGTTCATTTTCGGATTCTGCGAATCGTCCAAAATAGCAGGGACATACTTTGGAGTTTTTAAGATGAACAATGGAGCAATTTCGTCGTTTGGTTTAATGACATCAGTGAGAAAGGCAGTATCTTTAATTGTATCTTTTTTAGATTTTGTCGCGTCGGTTTTTTTAATCCTGGCCCACGGTAACGCTGAAGGTAAATCTTGAACCGATACTGGATGTTTTTCGAACTCTTCGGGTCTCTTTTCAAAACCTTCTTTGAGAGGAATCAGTTCCGCGTTAATTTTGCGCTGCCCATCGAGTTTTTCAACAACACGCTTCAGTTGTTTATTCCTAATAGAACTACTTCCCATCGCCGAACTAGATTTACTAAGTGAAGTTGCGCTAGGTTTGTCGATTCCGGAAGAAAAAATTCCCTCAGTTTGTATGATATTGTGTTTCCTCTCGCGTCGTTGATGAACGTTATCTTTTTCAGTAACATTGTCTGCACCGAGTACTTCTTCTTTAACTTGAGATGACGGTGCTTTGCGAGAAACGACCAAGTTAGGCACGTACGTTTTTTTACTCAATATTTTATTTTTCGAAAAAGGTAAGACTACTTTTTGCATATCATTAAAATCTCGGAAAGATGGTAGTCTTTGAGATTGCGAAGGATTCATTTTCTGTAACAATAGTCAAATTGTCGAACGTTTTTTTCAATAAATACTTGGTGATAACAAAATATTATTTTACATTCTATAATTAAAAAACATGCGCTTACCCCTAGCCTTGACGTTTACTGTCGATTACTTAACAGCATGAATCGAAATTTCTTAAATACCGGGTACTCGTAAGTGGATTAGAATTAGAAATTAGAATAAAACAACTACTTTTGAAAAATTTTTCTTTTTTTTTTTGTAATCAAACATCAAAGAAAAGTTCGTACGAAAATGAAATATGCACGAAGATGAGGTCATTAATTTATTACCCAATGAAAATAGCCTGTGATAATACCCGGTTGTGTCATTGGTCCATCATTGGTTTTAGTTTGGTGAATTGGTCGGCAGAGGTCGGTAGTATTATTTTTATTTTCTATTTATTTTCATTTTTTTTTATTGATAATGGAGAATTGAAGAAGAAATTCTTAAGAATGTACAAACGAAGAAGATAATTTTCACTTTGAGGGTGCAAAATTGAAAAAATTGATTTAGTTTGTCTTCATGCAAATCCTCAATAATTACAATGCCAACTCACGATCCCCTTAGCTTAGTATTGGACAAACAATGCGTAATATTAGATATTGGAACAAAATACACAAAGTACGTACTTTTACTCATAATATATTCTCCTGTCTTTTTGAAAAAATATTACTGTTCTTTTACTTGAACTTAGATTTGGATTCAGTGGAGAGCCTAGTCCCAGGTGTATTATTCCGACTGAAACAGTTTCAGGAGATACCGGTAAAAATGTGAAAGTTTTTCAATATGCGGATGTAGACGAATTACGTACCAATCTGATTGATTTCATTCATGTCCTTTTCTTCAAGTTTGACCAAGTTTTGAGTAGTTGTTTTGTAGTTTTGTGTTTTTAATGCATACTTCTTGTCATTTTCATTTATTCTAGGTATGCTCTTATTCATCCGAAAGAAAAACGTGTCGTTGTTGTGGAATCATTATTGTGCCCTACAATTTTGAAAGACACTCTGGCATCAGTATTATTCGAACATTTCGAAGTAACCTAAAACTTTTCTGTTGATAATTAGCTCTAGATAAGTAGACATGGTTTTCATTGGCATAAATATTTCAAACTTCTTAGGTAACATCTGTGATATTTCTACCTTCACATGTGGTATCATTATACACGTTGGGTTGTAATACTGCGTTGGTATTGGATATCGGCTATCAAGAAGCAACTGTCATACCAGTTTACGAAGGAATACCTGTTCTCAAAGCTTGGCAAGCTCTGCCTTTGGGATCGAAATTGGTTGAAAAGTAAATATCACATCAATACGTACATCTTTATTAGATTGTACGTGATATGTATTACAACAACTTTATTGTTATAATTTTGTGTTTTTTAGTACGCTACGTGATCGACTGTTTGGGAAAATAAAACGTATCACTGGTACAACTGAAGAAATCATCGACGACCCTTCTTGTTTAACTGATGAAATTATAGAAGATATTTTAGGTGCTTAATGTTCGTTATTTACACGTTTTCTTATCGAGAACTGCAATTCTAAATCTGTTTTAATATGCAGTTAAAGGGTGTTTTGTTACGAAATTGCAAAGAACTACAGATTCACAAAATGGGGTTAAACTGGATACATTCCCACCTGGATTTACCTATCGAGTGGATGGAGATAAAATAGTGGAAGTTGAATCGGGTGATAGAGAGTTTTCCTACGATGTAATGTTCGAACAAGATGGTGACCAATTGTCGCTTAGTACCATGATTCTAGATTCTATTTTACAGGTAATCAATTGTCCTAAGTTATTAGGCAACTTTATATGTATTAAGATATAGCCTATTTTTTTTTTTCAGTGTAGTGTAGATATGAGGCGACCGTTAGCTGAAAATATCTTAGTAATTGGAGGCACAGCCATGGCTAAAGGTTTGATAGCTCGATTACAAGAAGAATTATTATCTTTACTGAGAGAAGACAGATACTCGAAAAAATTATTTGTCAATTCGTTTAAATTCCATAGTCCACCTGCTTTGGCAAACTATGTCGCTTGGCTCGGAGGTATCTATTTCATATTCGAGTATACGAATAATTACTCGAATACTCTTGAGATTAGTACGAAAATTTTACTAATACATTTTTCAAGGTTCCATTTGCGGTGCCACTGATATGATTACAATGAAATCACTAACCAGAGAAGCGTATAATGAAATGAGTAACAGAGTGCCAGATTGGTCGAATCTCGTGAACAGACAAGATATGGCAATACCGAAAACTACCCTGCAACTTTAAATACATACGAATGTTTTTCGTCTGTACACAAATACTTATTCGAGTACAATTTGTGACGTACATACATATTTTAATTTCAAAAAGGAATGTTTCGCGTTGCTCGCATAAATTACTCCTATTAAATGTTATTCAAATTGGTATTCACGTACTTTGTACATTCAGTCACAATTTTACTTTTTTACCTATCTTATGTAGAAGAATATATTTTCTTTTTGTATTAAATGGTTAAATAAGAAACTAAAATTTTGCATATGCAAATTTCTGAATAAACTATGCAATCCAACGCAATAGGTGCTAGGTACAATCTTTAGCTATGTCAGCGTCATTTTGAATAAAATTCATATTTATTTACGGTTCCTTTTAAAGACCAGATATAGGTACGTAAATATTATACTCGTTGTTAATTTTCAGTTCATTTCAGTTTTACATTAATCTACGTACCTATAACTACTTTTAATTGAACATAGACCACGTGTTTATTGCAATTAATGTGTGCATGATTTATGGGTGATAATTAATTTTTGTCACATGAATTATAATGACCAAATTGTATCATATTTTTTGAACCGGAAAATAGGTGGATTTTTTGGTTATAGTCTACGCAATAATTTCACGCATAATTTAACAAATTTACATGATTTTATGTTTATTTGGATGCCTTTTCTTTGTAACTAATGGTTTCGATTTCTATATATTAATATGTATTGATATCAAAATCACGAATAAGGAAGAATACATTAAACAGTAGATGAATAGCTGATGTTGCGTACCGAACTCCGAGTTAATTGACGAAATAAAAGGAATAGTCGAAGTTATTGTGTACCATGTCAGTACTTGTCAGTACGCCAGCAGTACGCTGCGGTAGCCGGTAGTGATTCGTAGTTTAACTAACCCTATCAGTACTCCGTCAAGTTTTGGTTCAGCAGCTGATCGCGTTAACGCTTCACCTTTCGTGTGTCTTATCTTTTCTCAATCATCATTGTTTTCAAGTATTTCGCAAGTAAGAATAAGAATTGCGAACTGATTGCAACATTAAACGTTTTTGTTTGCAATGAAGAACGGAGTAATTTGTTTATTTTGAAGTCTTTAATGTGTGCTGGTGCTCGGTTCATGATTTACGTAATCTCATTATCTCACTTTTTTTTATTGACCCTTTTTTTTCTTATCTGAGATATATTAGTGTGATTTTGTGAGAAACATATGTCGTATTTGATTATTTAAGGTTTGTTCAACTCTTATCAGTCAATAATTTCATACGATGATTAGTCATACGTACATTACTCTTTCGTTACATTTTATAATTTTATTTATAGATTACAGGAAAAGCCATGAACGTTACAGATACTGTCTCCAGTGAACGGCTTTACGAATCTTTATTAAATTTATGTATCGATAATAAACAATATTTTTATCCTCTCAACGATTCCAAAAGTCAGAAACTCTACAATGCTTTCGAAGCCTTAGAAGAACAAATTGAAAACTTTCTGCCATTATTGAACGATTTTCGTAACACAGCCCCAACCTATGACTTCAAATCAGTACCGGCGAATGGATATCGTAGTTTCATTACCGCCGTAGATAAGTTATCCAATACGTGCTTGAAAACCTGTCAAAGTGTATGCGATCACCGCGGTTCTCTATTTTTTCAGAGACTGCATTACATCAAGTGGGTGTACTTTTGCGAATTTACGAGTGAATATTGCGATCCGCAGTTCATTTTATTACATAATTCTCTCGGTATTTTGTGCAGAGAAGTAGAGAGCTGTAGCCAGGTGTACGCTTCATTAAGCGCATGTTTTCAGTTACTTCAGTTTCTGAAAGCTTCTGCTGATCCGGGTCATTTATTCTTAGATAAAATCGATATCATAAATGATTTACAACAATGTATCGACAAAGTGAATATTACACCTTTTTTTGGAAGGCTTATCGGATTTCAGGTAGTTATTGATTTGTTATAAATTAATTTCGTAACGCATCGGATACCTTGGTCGAACAATCATTAATATTCTTATTTCAGTACGGAGAAGCATCCCAACCCATTATCAAGACTGTTGCCATTATGATGACTGCTTTCTCAGAATACTACTATAATGAAAAAAATATTTTTTTTTGTGCCGCTTTGTGTAAGTATCAAGTTCGTAAACGATCGAAAAGTTATTGCTTATATTCAACTACCTAGTGGTAGTGGAATAATGAGAAAAATGTACACTGGTTTGATTCTTTTCTGAAACGAGTAATTTTAACTTTAGCTTCAAACTGTTCGTAAGAGGGGATTAGCAGATATTGGTAATTAGATTATCATTTTTTTATATACGTGAGTTATGGATGATTACAAAATAATCAGAGTTTAGTTAATTAGCTAACTGATTGGTCGGAACGAAATGGCGATGGTTATTTACACTTTTAATAATGTCCATATCACGTATAGATTATAATTTTCGAATAATTATGGGCGTTCTCATCGTTATTTTATCATCGCTTCCTTTTCACCTTTTCATTTCAAATTTAAAAATAATTTCTCTACAGGCAGTCAGTTTTTTGTCAATCCGGAACTAAGAGCAGAAAGAATGACACAAGTAGCATCGTATCGGACAGCTTGCGTGGATTTTTGCAAAACTTTTTGGAACATGAGTGAAAGCTGTAGGTGTTCGATAAATTGTTTTGAAGAAAACTGGACAGAGTGGCTACATTAATACGAATACGAATAACCGTATTTTTACAGATATCTTTAAAAAAATGAACGTCTTCTTTCAACCTACTCATTTTGTGAATAAAATGATGGAATTACCAATGGAACCCTTAACGTACGAATATGGTGGCCATTGTACGGAAATACCAGTTCCTAGCGCACATATCGGTTTGAAATCTTTAAACGTTCGATTAATATCGGCTGTGAGAAGACACGGAATGGTAATGAGAGAATTACACTGGCGTGATTTAACATCCTAAAGCATCGAGATTATAACTCCCTTTTTTCGAACAGGACGTTGATAGCGGACCAGTTTTGCCGCCTTCCGATTCGTTTATTTTTCATCTACATGGAGGAGGCTTCATTTCACAAACTTCAGAATCGCATCAAGTTTATTTGAAAAGTTGGACCATGTGGACGGAAGCTCCGATATTGTCTGTAGATTATTCTCTAGCTCCGGAAGCTCCTTATCCTCGAGCTGTGGAAGAAGTATTATTCGCTTATGCGTGGTCCTTGAATAATCTGAGTGCTTTAGGCACAAATGCGAAAAAAATCGTTTTCGCTGGTGGGTTTTACAATAGTACGTATTCTTTTGTAGAAAATAATTATATCTACTCGAAGGAATATTTTACAGGAGACTCGGCTGGAGCCAACCTTTGTCTGGCATTGACTTTAAAATGTATCGAAATGAATATCAGGAAACCAGATGGTATTTTCCTAGCCTATGTTCCGACAGTTCTTCAGTTTTTTCCTTCGCCTTCCCGTTTTCTTGCTTTGTTCGATCCCTTGTTATCTTTTGGATTTATGATGTGCTGTATAAAAGGTGAATCATTGTGGCGCTCGTTACTTAAATAATTATTTCGTAATATTTTAAATCTATTTCTATTTTCAGCTTATACCCATACTGGTAAAAAATCTGCTTTTACGGGTATTAAAAATTTTGAGGAACCCGATAATGAAACTTCATCATTTGAGGAAACCGATGAAAGCGAAATAAAGGCGTTAGAAAGTAGAAAATCAGAATCGCAAGAGTCCATAACACCTCCAGCTTTCTCTGATTTATCTCCAGATTTTGAAAAAAGCACTTCTTCCGATACTGCGACGGATACCCACGAGAATCCTGAAGAAATGCCCTTACCTGCCAAATATAAAAACATAATCAAAGGATTTGTTATCAATTTGAAAGAAAAATTTAGTTCTCATCGAAGCGAGTTAGTTGACTAGTTTATTAATAAATTGAAACTCGTAGTGGGTTTTACTGGCATAATCGCATTTGGTTTTGAAATGTTTAGTCAAACTACTAACAATCATTGTATTCCTATGAACGAAGTCAATATTGACCAATTGATATCAGATGCTGAGGACAACATGTTCTTGTCTCCTATCAAAGCCAGTGATCATCATTTTAAAAAATTTCCCCCTACTGCGATTCTGGTTAGTACATTGTTACCATTTATACGGGTAATTAATGATTTATAAAGTTGTACAAACACGTGTTGTTCTTATTAGACTGTTGAAATGGACCCTTGTTTGGACGATTGTGTTCTTCTCGCCAAAAGATTGGACAGATTGCACCGAAAAGTTCATTTGGACGTGTTGAAAGATTTGGCACACGGTTTTTTAAATGTGTCCTTAGTAAGTGATGTGTACCTAGACAGACTTATTTTATCACCGACATGCATGAGTCAATAAAGATACTGAGGTTACCATTTTTTACTTCTAGAGCAGTAAAGAAGCATTCAACGGCTCAGTTCTATGTGCTCAGCGAATTAAAGAACTACTTCATGGTACTTTACCAAGTAATAGATGATGACATCCCCATTAAATTCTATATTTTCTACTCGTATTTACACTCCTGTAAAAATTGTACCATTACATAAAGAATTTAATTATTTCAATTGTCAAGCTTCAGCATCATTTATAATAGCTACGGATTTTTTCACGGAAAAAATTACAAAAAAGTACTTTCAGTTTTTCTGTAACATTTCCGTAACAAAACTGTAGCTATTATAAACGATGCTCAACTTTAAAAATCAAAAAACAAAGTAATGTTACTTTTCCCTTTATAATAGTCATATCATAGCGATAAATTTGAAATTTATTTATTCATTAATTTTTTTAATGTTACATTTTTATCATTTGTTGGCCCTATTAATACATATTTTATTTTGTTTTCTTTACGTTTTCTTCGGCTTGAGCACTTTCTCTAAAACGTAAGCATCAGCTGGTTCAATCCTTTTATAATAATGTTCTTTCGTTTCGACGATTTCAAATCCAAATTTTTTATAGAATTCTATGGCACCGTCATTATTCAACTGAACGTGTCTAAAAATAAAGAAAAAACACTCGGAATACTACATTTTGAATTCGAGTATATCAATGGAAAATTACATGGAAATTACTTACAAGTAAATGCTATCAAAATTTCCATCTTTCTCAACATAATTCAAAACGTGCTGAACCATCATAGTGCCGATACCAAGACGTCTGTATGGATATAAACAGCCTAAAGTCATGATGTAAAGTCGTCTTCCTTGTTCTAAATCAATACGACAACATACCGCGCCGACTACGATATCGTTATAATATGCTGGAAAATGAGGTGATTTGTGTTGGCATAAGCTAAGTATTCGAAAAGTCAAAGTAATATCCGTAGGGACATCAATAGAACATAATACGTAAAAGAAAGAAAACATTTAGATGACAATGATGCTGTTACATTAATCATGATTCAGTACATTTTGAAGTAGAAAGTTGAATAGCAAGGGCATTACCTAACTTGGCCAATTCGCCAGCTTCCAATACATCCTTATAAAACTTTTCATTGTACGAAACAGGAAATACAACGGTGTTCAGTCGTTTCAATTGTTTAATATTATGAGGTGTGATATCTCCTAGTTCAATTTTTGATCTGTTCAGATAGTAAAACAACGTGTGCGTGAAGGTATAGCAGTAAGCAGAAGAAATAGTAATATGGAAAATGATTTGTAACTACTGTCTTACCTCTTCATTTCTGATACTTATGATATACTTTGACTAAATTCAACAAAAACCTACAATACATATCATTTGCGCAATAATAATCACATTTCGGCGGAATTTTGATGATACCATTCTACATACCAATACATTACGATGCAGCACGATGGTAAACAATCATTCTTTATAAATTCTATGTACTCGAAAATAGTGTCTTGTCTAAGCACTAAAGAACTTCTGGAGCAACTACGCTGCGACCGACGCGACCCGATGTTCCGTCCGGTCATGACCGGAACGAAAAACTATCGAAAAGAAAAACGTTATCTATGAGAAAAACCAACAAATTTGATCCGGTTTTCTATTTTATTTCTTACAAAAACAAATTCGCTCCTAGAAGAAAGAGAATTTCAAGATCTACAATTTATATCTTATGCAATTTTTTCGCAGCACCCATAGTTTGGTCAGAAAATTCATGTTTATTAAGAGAAATTTACCTGGTATTTTTGAAAGTATCAACTTCGTTAACTTTCTAAAAAAATGGTTTTTCTGACCAAACTAAGGGTGCTACGAGAAAAGTGCAAGGGGTTTAGTTTTCAATTCAACATATTGCACGTGTTTTTGACTTTTTTTTTCATTTTCAAACCAATCTAAATACCTCTTGAATCATGAATGGACAATCCTGTATACTTCCAACACCGACTTCGATGACCTATGCGGGAAATGAATTCCGAAAGAGACAAGTGTCTAGTCATGAAATTTAAGAGGGAATACAAACATGAAGGATATGCCATGGATATGCCCAAGCCCATAGGCCAGATGAAATTCATTTTGATTCATTGTTCAATTTTCTGAACTAAATTGCCAAAAGGCAAAAACCAGTCCAAAACCTAGCCAATGTATCAACAATTACCTAATTATAAAAATGTATTTTAATTTTAAATAAAAAAGGACTTGTTGATGTTAAAAATTGACATTTTATTGAAATTCCATTTGCCGGAACACCGAAAGTAATTTCTCTCCTCAGCGTACAAGTCACGGTTGAGTCGCTGTCATACTATCTAGGCATCTACCATCGGATTGCCAACACAAGTTCGTTAGCTTAACAACTCGTTTCTGTTAAATTTTTCGAGTTCGCTCCGTAGTACTTACTTGATTAACTAATAATTATTTGATTGATATTTTTGTTCAAAAATCTTCTCGATCAATTATTTTGTTGTAGAATTTACTCTTGTCAGCGAATGAATAATTTTTTCCATCTTGTAAGCATCGGTATTCACTACATTAATGTAATAATCTGGTTCTTCATTAATTATTTTGAATCCAAATTTCTTATAAAATTTCAAAGCGACATTATTGGAAGTTTGAACGTATCTATAAGTACATCCAAGAGCATAAATTTGGCACATCTTAAATTAAACACTTTCAGTGTCAAATGAATACAACTTTAGATATGTGTAACTTACTTGTGGTACTGTATAAATCTACTTACAAACGAATAATTTTATAAGTTTTATTTTTTTCAGCGTACTGCAAGGCGTATTCGAACAAATAACTTCCGACGCCTTGACGTCTGTACTTGGGTAGACAGCCAATTGATGCAATTACAAAAACATCCGCATCAATGGGATCTGCGTGGCTGTACAAAAAACCAATCAATTTTTTGCCGTGGAATGCTAAATACAAAGAATATTCGATGTTAACATATTGTGATGAAAGATTATAAGAAAAAACACTTCTCAAGAATCAAGATTTGCTCGTTCGGTTGAAGGGGTACTAATTATAAATAATGAATGTTTGAACTATTGCTATCCCGCCCAAATTCAGAGTATAATTTGACAAATAATTAGGTACCTAATAAGTTACCTAATTTCACTAAGTCGCCGTACATCATTACTACGAAATGTGGTAACTCGTATTGAACTGGAAAAACTTTTAGGAAAAAACTTTGTACTTTATCCATATTTTTCCACGAGTAGTTTCTCAATTCTATTTCTATTCTGTGGCAACAAAACAAAAAAATAAAATGTTTCAATTATAATAATTACATGTATATTGTAGTTTGTTATTTGTACGTAGCTACTATTAAGTATTAACTGAATACGAAAGTAGAACTAAATTAGGAATACTGATTGCGGTACCCAAGTAACTGGGGCTTGGACAAAGTTTCAAAATTGAATAAGCAAACAAATAAAATACCTGAGCCAGTTGTAGGTATACATAACCCAAATAAGAAAAATTACTTTCAAATTTGTGGAAAAAAATCGAAAATCTTAAATACAATTAATATTTTAGGTACCTAACACTACCTTACCCTAATTGAGTAGTGTCAACTAATACATTATGAAAGTGAAAGCAAACCATCAAATTCATAATTATGAATTTTCCCAACCATGAAACTAGTTGCATTTTTATGATCGAATACCTAGTTGAATTTAACTTCAAATTTCAAAACAATGGTAATAACTTTCAACTCGGAATGGAAGTAGATCTTTGTAATCGAAAAACACTAAACTACTAGACTGAAATAGGTAATTATAAAATTAATTTTTTGAGATGATAAACAATCATTCAACGAGAGAATCAGAAGATAACAAATTGCGCATTACGATTAGATTTTGTAAGGTAAAAATCAAAATAATCAGAATCAAAGTTATCCGAATTTCAATTCATCGTGCTGCTAGCTGCATGCTACATGTACTTATTTCAGTATTTATTTATCATTTGAATTATTTACCTATACCTATATAGACTTTGATACCTCTCATTTGCGCTTCGAAGAGACAGCTTTGGTTTTACTTCGACGTGAGCCATATTTTCATTCTGCTCTCTCCGATCTCAGGATTTCTCCCATGTTCATTGTCCAGCATCCAACAGCAAGTAGGCGAGCCAGCGGACTAGTGGACCGATTCCAGATTCCGGATGAGTTGACCACGTGAATTAATCGGGAATAGTAATTTGAAATTAAATTAAATTGAAAACATCACACTTACAGTTTACATATAGCGTTTCATTAGTCCATAAAAGTTACTATCTTGTATCTAGTCAAAATCGTACGTCAACCAGGCGTTATGTTTGCGCTGCTTGCGCTGTGATGACTAGGCTAGGGTGGTACCGGATACCTTACTATCTACATGTAAACGTTGGTTGGAAGGAAAAAAGTGAACTGTGAAAAAAAACTGAAATTGGGTGGATGGGTGTGTGTATTTGATTAGTGTTGAGCTAGTGTTGAGATATTTTCATGCTTGTAATTTTTGAAAATAATCGTATGAATCTTTAATCGTTGTAATTTTATTCTATTTAGAAATTTATTTCATCGATGTTGTTATCGTAAGTTGTATTTATCGTACTAGTGAAGTTACTACAGTTCGGGTTACTTCTAATCTTCATTTTTTTTGTTCGAAGACGAGTGAGTATCAGTGAATTTTTACTTTCATTTGTTATAATCTTAATAAAGTCTTTTCGTTCAATAAATTATCATTTTACCATTCAATTATACTTATAATATACCTAACAAATGCGGTAAATGTGAGTTTTGTTATCATCAAAGTGTGGTGGACAACGCCTACAATTATTAGTATAACCTTGAGAGTTTTTATCACTCACCCGAGTATTGATATTTTATTAATAATTATTACAAGTAATTATAAGTTTTCTCATTTCTAGAATCCTTGTTCTTCAAAGTGAGTATTCCTCGTTATTGAACAATCTCACTGATCGCTGCATCCCATAGTCCCTTCTTGATGCTCCTCTGCTCTTTCGTTTTTCTTGGTTATAAATGATACCATTAATGAATAACGTGAAAAAATCTCATTATTTTATGTTATATCGATACAATTTTCCACGTTTTATGGAATCTGTTTAGTTTATACGAACGTACTTCGTTTTCAGGACTTTTAATTCAAAATGTCGCAGTCACTACCACGTATCGCCGATGAAGAAAAAGAATCGAAATTTGGTTTCGTATATGCTGTTTCCGGACCTGGTTAGTTTCTAGCCAATGAACACGTTGAACTGCGGTCACTTTTGATTAAAAGAATTATTTTATTTCAGTCGTTACAGCGGAGAGAATGTCCGGATCAGCTATGTACGAATTGGTGCGTGTAGGTTATTTTGAACTGGTCGGAGAAATCATTCGTTTGGAGGGTGACATGGCTACCATTCAGGTTTGAAACAAAATAAATTCGTAACTTTGGTAATTTTTTACTTTTGTTACTCGAACCATTCTGTAATATCGTTAGGTATATGAAGAAACTGCTGGCGTTACCGTCGGCGATCCTGTTCTGCGTACTGGAAAACCGCTATCAGTCGAATTGGGCCCTGGTATATTGGGTAGCATTTTCGACGGTATTCAAAGGCCATTGAAAGATATTAGTGATTTAATACAAAGTATTTACATTCCGAAAGGTATCAATGTCCCAGCTCTGGGACGTTCTCAAGCATGGGAATTCAATCCGTTAAATATTAAGGTCAGCGAATCAACTCATTGTATTAAATGATTAACGTTCGAACGTGATATCGAATGAAATTCCATTTGTCTGTAGGTTGGTAGCCATATTACCGGAGGTGATTTATATGGTATCGTTCACGAGAATTCTTTAGTTAAACATAAGATGATGTTACCTCCAAAAGCGAAGGGAACTGTCGTTTATGTTGCTCCTTCTGGAAATTACACCGTCGATGTGAGTTTATCCGTATATTGCAATATCAAGTTATCGTTCGATTGAACTTCAAATGATGAGGGAAATTTTTTCAGGATGTCATCTTAGAAACAGAATTCGATGGCGAACGCTCAAAATTCACTATGCTTCAAGTATGGCCTGTTCGACAACCTAGACCTGTCACCGAAAAGTTACCCGCTAATTATCCTTTGTTAACCGGACAACGCGTACTCGATTCTCTTTTCCCGTAACAAAATTTTCACATTTATTTACTTTTCATCCGTAGGCATATAGACTAATGACGTATGTTTCATCGTGTTTCGCCTTTATAGATGCGTACAGGGTGGTACCACCGCAATACCAGGAGCCTTCGGTTGCGGTAAAACTGTAATTTCTCAAGCTTTGTCCAAATATTCCAATTCGGATGTTATTATTTATGTTGGTTGTGGCGAACGTGGTAACGAAATGGCTGAGGTGTGTAGATTTTCTTTTGCAAAAAATTTCAACATCATATCTGTTCGAGCTTAGTTCAGTTTGTAATACGACTTATTACTTTTCAGGTATTGCGAGATTTCCCCGAATTGAACGTAGAAATAGACGGTGTTACCGAGTCTATCATGAAAAGAACAGCGCTCGTAGCTAACACTTCTAACATGCCTGTGGCTGCTCGTGAAGCTTCAATTTATACAGGTGTGTATTACACTACCTAATACATCAAAATTCAATTCAGATTCAAAACTTGTTCCGTTTTACACGTATTAGGTATCACGTTATCCGAATACTTCAGAGATATGGGTTATAATGTATCGATGATGGCAGATTCGACATCACGTTGGGCCGAAGCTCTTCGAGAAATTTCAGGCCGTCTAGCTGAAATGCCTGCTGACAGGTGGAATATTCTCGCGTAGCTATTATCAACGTGAAATTCGTTTTGTAAACTTGGTGTATAAATTTTTTTTAGCGGTTATCCGGCTTACCTCGGAGCAAGATTAGCTTCTTTCTACGAAAGAGCTGGTCGAATCAAATGTTTAGGAAATCCAGATCGTGAAGGTTCTGTTAGTATTGTGGGGGCTGTATCACCTCCTGGTGGTGATTTTTCAGACCCCGTCACATCCGCAACTTTAGGTATCGTGCAAGTGTTTTGGGGTTTGGACAAGAAGCTCGCCCAACGTAAACATTTTCCATCCATTAATTGGCTTATATCTTACAGGTTTGAATTTCTCATATTTCTGTTACACAGTGAAACCTAGATTACTCGAAGCAATTGATATACCTATCGCGTTTCATTTTCTGGCATTGTTTTTTTCTTTGTACAGTAAATACACGAGAGCTTTAGACGAGTTCTATGATAAAAATTTCCAAGAATTTGTGCCCCTTCGTACAAAAGTCAAAGAAATCCTGCAAGAAGAAGAGGATTTGTCCGAAATCGTTCAACTTGTTGGTAAAGCTTCGTTGGCTGAGTCCGACAAGATTACTCTGGAAGTTGCCAAATTACTCAAAGATGATTTCTTACAACAAAACAGGTACGTGAAATTTGTACAAATCGACCGCGAGCATTTTTACATTTGACAAAATTATTTTTTCACGATTTCCGATATTTTAGTTATTCTCCTTACGATCGATTCTGTCCGTTCTACAAGACCGTAGGAATGTTACGTAATATTATTGCATTTTACGATATGTCACGCCATGCTGTGGAATCAACAGCTCAATCAGACAATAAAATTACATGGTCCATAATTAGGGATAGTATGGCCAATATATTATACCAACTATCTTCCATGAAATTTAAGGTATGTAATCTTCAGCTCAAAAGCGCGCTGGTCTCGTTTCACGGTTTGGGCATTTAGTTGAATAATTTATTTTCTTTCCAAAGGATCCGGTCAAAGATGGGGAAGAAAAAATAAAAGCAGATTTTGATCAGTTGTACGAAGATATACAGCAAGCATTCCGAAATTTGGAAGATTAATTTTGGCTGTCGATTTATCACATATTCATTCTACCTTGATTTTTTTCACTGTCTACGAAGTGATATTTGTAAAATAAATTCCCAATCTAGTATCAAATTTTCATACCTCTCTCTCTTTCTCTCTCGCATCATGTACATTGAACGCACACTTCATCGTTTTGCCGTGATTTTTTTTTTTTGTCATGTTTCATTATTTCTTCTCTGTTACGTGGTGATGGTGACGGTGATCGTCGTAGTCAAACCAGAGATATCAACTATATATTTTAAATACAAATACGTTGAACGTATTGATTATTTAGGCATTCCAGTTTTATTTTTATGCATTAAAAAGAATTTTTTAACAGCCATACATAAGGCGTAGAAACATGATTTATTTGTTTTATATGTTACCATATATAATTTTGTGGATATTTATATAGAGTAGATCGTAATTTAGATATATTATAAAACTGTTTTATTTTATCCGTTTATATTTGCTGAAGTGTTGATTAAGTATACCGTTGTTTCTATTCGTGCCTCTACCTAAGCCTCGACGAGAATTTGTGAACATTATTTGTTTTCGATTTTTACTAAAAGGTGTCTTTTTCCGAGTACTTTTTCTCGTAGTAGCCTTGGAATTTCACATTGCAACGATGAATAATGACTTTCATCGGAGGTTTTTCGCGTATGAGCTTGAAAAGTCGTAAATACTGGACTACCTATATTTTCTTTCTGTCTTGTTATTTATTATTTAAAGTAACTTTCTGTTTCGCTGGAATGAAGGGGTACCTTGACGATTTGTTGCGGTTCTTTTTATTTCTTTTCTTTACCTACTTTAAAACGACTAAAGTTCGAATAAACCGTTTACTCGGAAAAGTAGATTGGTATTTTATATTTTGAAATCGTTCGCTGTATTCGTTAATTCTGTACATTTCCTCATTTCGTTTTTTCGCGCAAATAAATAAACAATTGAAAAGATGGGCTTAGAATTAAAATCGTCGGATTCGGATGTTTTGTAATTAATCATCTCGCTAGTACAAAATAGAATACCTAGTTGATGATTGTACGATGTCGAATGTCTATTCGTTCAGTTGTTCGTATGACAATTATTGACATGTTATAATAGTTTGTATATTTATTATCCGTTATGGAATTTTAATAATGTACTTCGTAAGAATCAATGTTGATTTTTCGCAAAAGCTAAGTTAATTACCTACGTTTAACGTTCAAGTTATTTATATTTTTTAAGGAATACGCGTATGTAGCTTTTATGTAGATTAAATTTACCAACAAAATTTTGAGTTTGAATCAGTTTTTATTCGTTTATTTTTTTCGAAATAGGTCTATAAAAAGTATTCGAAATATTACAACTTTTACATCAATACATAATTCTTCTATTCGTGCTTGATCAATTCGAGTATACCTTGTACTTGAGATAACAACATATCATTTTGCCACAACTGATAAGTGATCACGCTTTATAACGCATTCGACATCACCTATTTAATGTTTCAGATTTCGTTTGGCGATTAATATATGGATTTTGAAATTCCTCGCGAACCGAAAAATTATTTATTAGCAAAATGATGGTTCAGATTTTTCTCTTCATTTGTGTGCCTACATTGCCTACAACAATTATTGATACGTCCTTGCGTAATTGCCATATAGGTATTTCTTTTCTGATAGATTTTGTTTTACAATATTACTTAAACGAGCCTAAATGTTAGTTACCTAACAATACCAAAAATCAAAAAATGAACTATATAGAGACTAATATGCAACTTTACTTTTCAAACACAAAAATATTAAATTATCATTGATATAAAATCAGCGAGCTTCTTTTTGACAAACAGTATCACGAAACATAAGTAGTATCTCTTCAAATCATGAATAATTTCAATAAAATAAGTACAGCAAAAAAACATTTATATACAACAACGTCAATAGTGATTAACATTTCAAAACGAATGTTTACTAGTTAATCATTTCAAATCTTAAATTTAACTATCAAAATAATGGTAAGCAAGGAGACATATTTAATTTAATAACACGAACAGTTGATAAAATTTTTCAAAATAAACGATGATATTTTTAACTAACAACATAACGTATCGTATTAAACCATCAGCGAAGGAAATAGATGAAAAAAATTGGTCAAATCGAACTCTGGTACTGTTTTCAGTTGAATGAATCTGTTGAATTGTAGTGATCAACTTAATTAGATTATTTGTGATACCTGAAATATCACACACGGTTAGGTTCACTCGAGACGAAGATTTCCTTCAAAAATTGAAAGTTACCTCGTAATTAAACCATTTTGTTTAAGTATATTTCTCAATTCTTCATTTTCAAGCTGTAAAGTTTCATTTTGTGATTTTTGTTTGGCCAGTTCAGCGGTGAGCTGTTCATTCTCTTTGAGAACGTTCATAAGTCTTTGATTTGATTCCCTTAATTCAGTAATGTAATCGCAAGCTTTCGCCAATATTCCTCCTTTACTTTGCTATAATAAAGAGTAACGGGTTCGGATGAATTTTTTACGATGATTCAAAACACCCAAAGACTTACTTGAACGTCATATCCTTTTGAATTATCAGAATGGCATTCTGGGACAATTTTGCTTAATTTCATTATCCAGTTATTTATTTTATCTCTTCTACGTCTTTCAACTTCATTATGAGTAGCTCTTCTTCTATCGTCTCTCTGCATTGCAAGGCGAAATTTAGACTCTAATAGAAAACATTTCGGTTAATCTAAAAATGGGCGAAAATTACCGAAATGCCCGGATTTCTTATGCTTTCTATGACAGAACTCGTTCGTGGTGCGATAGGTTTGTGGTTATTTGTCTTAGGATACACGTCATCAGTCGAACCAATAACATATAGCTGACCTTAAACATGATATTTCAAGTTGAAAATAATACGTATAGTTCGGAAGTCAATCTACACATACCAGTGCTTTAGTAAAAATGCGCATATTACACCACGAAAATGAATAAACGTAAAATTGAGGTATAAATATTCCGGTAACCTCACCGTTTAAAGGATTTGTGAAAAAAGTTTGTATCTGTTGTGAACTGGACAACGAAGGTGTAGCGGAAATTATGGTGTGCGGTAACGTCGACTCGTTATCAGGATTCAGCGAGCCACTAACCTGAACTACTCTGTAAGTTACTGCAATACAAACAACTTTATTTTGTCGTATAATAGTAATACTTTCTTCGTAAGAGCGAGGAGACACTTTCCGTTACTTACTAGAGTTATTTCATTAATTCTGGATGTGCGCTGTAACTAGTTCGGTACAGTAAGCAAACTTACCTCCTTCATTTGATCGAAACTGATACTGTAAATCTACATCGTCTTCAACCGCGGTATCCAGAAGCGCATCCGCTGATGACAAATCATTGACATTTTGATCATCTGTGGAACCCAATGAACCATCTTCTTCTACTATCAAGGTTTGAGCCTCCATGAAGTCTTTCTCTGCTATTAAATCATCCGGGCATACCTTCACATCGCTAAAATAGAAAGGTAGTACGATTAGAAATGAATTAACACCTTACGAATCTAGCAAAATGAGTGAGATGGAAAGATCGGAAACAAAAAAACGAAACGCATAAAATATCAGGAAATGTCTGGAAAACGGTCGCCAATAGTGTTGATAACCTTAACAGCACGGCAATTTCAAGAGCGACAATATATTATCATCGTTCGAGACATTTTATTGTTTCAGTGACGAACCTTCATTAATACGCGGGATACTTTGATGTTCGATTTACAAAAGAACAATGCGGATTTTTTATCCAAAAAGTGTACTCGTTCGTAATGGCTTTAGGGTGAAAAAGCAAACAAAATGTGTCATGAGTAAAAAGATGAAATCGATTTACTAACCCGTTTCCTAAATTAAGATCTATCATATCCATTAAAACTTAATTTCTAAAACACCGCAAGGACAATATTCAATTTGAATTGTTTTCAGAAGATAACTACTTGTTTTTTATCACACAAACGGATTTGGTCATGTGAGTAAAAACATTTACAATACGAAAACCTGTAAAATCGTTCTAATATGGCCGACTTGATAGCGGGGTGTTCACCATTTGTCAGTAATCAGTGACATCAATGCACTCGTTGAAATAGGTAATTTAGATAGGTTAAATGTGTAGTTACGTGTCTCGATTGGTGGAAACGAATACCAGCCAATACCTATTCGTCAATCTGATTGGATCAAATTGACTTTACGTATTTCCCTCTATTTTACCTTTTTCATACCTTGGCACGTGTACAACGTTGAATTTGAATTTGACTGTTAAATTTTGCTGTTGATTCGAACTGTAAAATTGTGAAAAATTGCGAATATAAAATCGGGAATTGGAAATTGTTTGAAAATTTGTGCGGATTTTGTCATCGATTGTGCATAAAGTATGGAACTTGGTTATACGTTGGTGAAGTAGCGTAATGTAACTGTGAGCCGTGAGCGGCAAGTTTTTTTGCGTCAATATCAGTATTCAGTATCGATACATCGCAGTCCGAATAAGTCCTAGTCCTACGGAGTACTAAGTAAATGGTCTTCGGTGCGTGTTTTATGCATATATGAAATCATCAATTATGTAGACTATCTATTTCAAAAGCCAAAACCGCTGTACAAAAGTAAGGCGTAATGGGAACTGACGATGGATCAGCTTTAAAGAGTCGAATTCGTTTTTTACAAAATCAAGTTACCAATCTAGGATACAAATACGATGTTTCAACAGATTCTTTGTCATTAATTGAAGCTTTGGTAGCTGATCTATTGCAAACTACCGACAGTTTGAAACATTACAAAGAACTTTCTCAGGGATGTATACAGGTGAAAAAATTTCTACATCAACTGTTTCACCAATTCCACGCAATAAAACACGGTTCGAATGTACTAATTGTCGTGTTTTTCAGGCTTGTCAAGAGTTGGAAACTTTCGTGGATGCCTACAAAAAAGACAACGCTCGTTTAATCGTAGAATTGAATTCTTTGAATTTAAGTACGATCACGGATAAACATTCGCACGAAAAAAGAATCATTGGTAATGCGCACCTACGTAATTACCAGTTTTCAATTGATTCCAAGTTTAATTAGTTTAATTTGACACTTTCAGATTTAGAAAAACAAGTACAGTTTCTAAAGAACCAAAACGGTATTATTATTTATTATTCGTTTGAACGTCCATCTTAATTACCAAATCTAACCGTAGTCATTCTGTTTTGCAGTTAATGAGGGAAAGCATTGTTTGAAAAGTAATTTTACTCGCAGTAATACGAAAATCTTCGCTTGTAAAAATAGTAACGAGAAGTGCGATTATTGTGTGAAATTACTGCAAAATAAAGAAAATGAAGTAAGCGTTTGTACGATGGATTGAAAATCTTTAAAAAATTGATAACATTGGCTCGTTTATAGATTGAACAACTTCGCTGTGAAATTTTGAGATTGAATAATTTACTATCGGGTGGAAGACCTATAGACGTTTTATTTCAACAAGAAGAAAAGCGAAGACATGTAAATACGGAATCATGTTGCGTATCTCATAATGGCGTTAAATTTCAACACTTGATAGGTGAATAAACCCCATATTACCACATTATATACCGTATGCGCTTTCTATAAGATTGCATTTTCATCGTATCTTTATTTTTAGATGCCTTTCACGACAATTGCGAAGCGAAGTACCATACTTCGAAACGCACCGAACATACCGACAAGTTGATCGAATATCAGCGCAATAAATTACACGATGAAATCGACCATCTAAAAAAGGCGTGTGAAAATTTAGAAGACCTTAAATCTGAGTTGGAAAAAGAACTAAAATCTTTGCGACAAACTAATCAGTATTTAGAATCTACCAATGAAAAATTCAAACAAGAACTATCGCAACTCGATAAATGTAGTCGAGAGATTCGAGCAAAGCAGAGTAATAAAGAACTGCAATTGGAAACGATTAATACCACCCTTGATAAGGAACTATTAGAATTGAAGCGTTCCAGTCAAGAAAAGTCCGCGGAAAAATCTCGTATTGAAAATCAATTGAAGAAATGCTTAGATGAGAAGAAGTACTTTTCAAACAGAGTACACGAATTGAGTAGGGTTGGTGAGTGTCGTTTGATTTTGAATAACCTTACTAGGGAAGATTATAGTTTTCGGTTGACTTTCATATTCTGCGCATTATCGCGCAAGTTTGAACTGTAGCTTTAATTTAACGCGTTATTTGGTAATTTTCAGAAAAAGATCTAAGCATAGAAATCGGCAGATTGAGTAATATAAATGCTGTTCATAAACGACATATTTTGGAATTGGAAAATAAATTATTAGATGTTTATCAAAATAAAGGTAAGCTTTTATTTGGCGTTTTCGCATTTTTATTCGTAGCATCGAAATCTCTTAGTCGTATCCAGATGTAATATTACATTCGCGCTTCGATGTTTCAGAAAAAGAAGAATTCACTTCTAAATTCGATCTCCTCATAAATAAGAAACCTCTTGGAAAGAAGTCGCGTTTTAATAAGCCGGTAGAATCCAAAACGTGTAAAGGACGGTTCAAAGAATCGCCGAGTCAACAAAGTACTTTCAACGATGTTGCAATTACCGAAAATAAATTATTACCGTATATTTGCGAGATTCGTGAAAAGTATCAAAAACAAGTGAATGATATCCAAGGAAACGAAGACAACGTATTGACTTTTATAAGAAAATTAGAAGAAGAAACTAATTTGAATGTCGAATCGGCTAAAGCTGTCCAGAGACAATTAGAGTCGCAGTTAGAATCTACTTTGAAACAGTTGGAATTAATAGAAAAGCAAAAAGACGACGCTGAACAAAAACTTATCATTTCAAAGGATAAAAATGTACGTATTAATCGTCGAAGCGATCGTCTTTTTATTTTCTCACGTACATCGAGTATTCTAATCTGAAATTCATCGTTAGGTCTTCGTCGAAGAGCAGTTGGCTTATAAAGAGGCGAGAATATCTCATTTAGAACAAGCTGTAGCTAATTTTCAGAAACAAGTCGAGTAAGTGTTTAATTTACCTCATCTTTGAAAATTGTTTCGAATTCGGTTTCAAAATATTACAGCTCTTTGATTTGACGACGATTCGTCCGATCGTTCTAAATTTCTTTTAAAAAGATTTCGCGTTATTCGTAAACTCTCGATACTAAACCGGACACTGGTAAGTTGCGAAATACGAGTATTGATACTTGTCCGATTACGACTAAAGCAGATACGAATGGAAATTAGTAACGCGCGTCGGTGAAATGTCATAAATAGTTTTATTTAAATGCTTGAATCTTATTTTGATGATTATACTGTTCGGCTTCGTGTTCGTTTCGAATATTTGAATTATTTTTATAATTATTATTATTATTATTATTATTGTAGGTAGTTTCGGGTGATTCGATATTTTGTCTTTTATTGCCGACGGTGGAAACTGCGATAGAAACTTGTCTGGTTTCTGATTTAGCGGACAAAGTTTCAGTTCTATTATTCAGGAACTTGGCTAAAATAACACTAGGTGGTTGGCAAACTGTGGCGTTGGTATTGTCTGTAGAAGCCGTATATCCCGGTCTACATTCGCATTTTCCCATTTTCCATCCCCTGCCTTTTCGTTGACCTTTACTTCTGTCCGGTACAACCCATTCGCCAGTATTACAGGCTCCTTGACTGTACAACTGTTTACAGCTGCCGTCGCTCCAGGCTATTGTACCTCTTTTGTTACCGCAAGCGTCCTGCGATTTGTGTTTCACGTCCAGCTGACCGTTCACCAAGTTGGCATCTTCGGATCTCGCCGAGCTGATCAGGCAGCTGGTATCGTTATCCCATTTACTCAGCGATGGGAAGAATGTGCTGAATGAAAAAATTCCGGTATTAGCGCGATACGGCATCGTGATATAGATAAAGCGTGCCTGGCCAGGGTGTTCGGTGTAAGCCTACTTACTCTTTTTCGTTGGCGGAAGGACAACCGCACATGCCCAAGTACGAAATTCCGTCTACGGACGTTTTCACCGAGTCTTGAAACAGAACTACTTGTCCATTCGCACATGGTCCTTGGGTACCGACTTTATGGCAACCGTTACCCGTGGGAAAATACAGCTTTCCTGCCGGACAAGGTAAAGGAACGCATCCTATGGCCATTCCGGTCGCCTGCGTAACGAACAAGAATAAGCGTTATTAAAAAGAATCGTGTTCGGCGTTCTGCCGTACGCGCATTCTACTCGTAACAATGTTCGTATTTACCGTAGTATTGACGCTGTAAATGTATCCCGGTGAACAAGGTCCTCTGGTGAATGGCCGGTAACAAGCTCCATCTCCGAACCATTTAATATGCCCGTCTTTGCAAACGCATTCCGCGTATCTGGTGTTATTGCCGAGGCCGGTGTTATCGGCATTCTGCGTGGGTACGATAAATTGATGACCAGCTGGGCACGGTCCGATTCCACCTACGTGCATTATCGACATCGTCGAATTATTGTCGCATAAGTATATCGCGGTAAGCGCGATAACGCGAATAGAATAAATAGTAAAAAGGAAACAAAAATGTATTAACCTAACTGGTAACATTTCGCAGTCGCGTTGTGGTAATGCGGTAAATCTGGCTGGCAACCACACACTGCTCCTGGCAGAAATAAACCACCTCGTTCTTGACAAGGTCCCGTTGTGTAATGCTCGTGACATGTTCCAGTAGGCGTCCAGTAATACTGAGCTAATTCCGGCGAATTTTCGCAGCCGCATTTGCCAATCAGGGCGCTTTCGGTGCTCGTCACGAATAAACGGCCTTCTGGACAAGGCCCTCGACTATTTCTCGGATAACAGCGTCCATCTTTCGGCCACAACAACTGGCCCGATTCCACGCACGATTCCGCTTTTTGACACGTTCCCCATCTTCCTCGACCTGTTCTGGTCATTTTATTAATGGTTGAAATAGAATTCGAGTTATTGCCTTCCGAAAATCTCATCGGAATACTGGGCGAGAAAATTGTTGGAATATTGCGAAATGAAGCGTTGACTCGGCCGAAATCAGTTTATCTACTCTTTCGAAAATCGAACAATTTGAAAAGGCGATACCCTACTTGCTACCTGGCTAAACTCGCCTACGTGTACATATTATTCGTAGTGTTCAAAGTTGAACGCAACTTGACAACGACGAATGAATATTACATAAGGCGACGGCGCTCGCAACGTTACCAACGTTAACGAATCGAAAAAAGAAGAATATACGAAAGATGCAAGTTCATTACACCCCGGATCCGGAGCCGAGCCGAGCCGTTGGAGAAGTGCTCGGTTACATAATAATTCGACCAAGTACAACGCGCGTGCATTGTATGTAAATTAATTGAACGATCGAAGACGCGTCAACAGTCAACGTTGCTGTTACTAATGTACCGCGTACCTACGACAAAAGTGTAGGTACTCTGCGAAGTGAAATGATGGACCGCGGGATGGATGCGACAACCAGGGTATGTTATTCTTACTTGATATTCGTCGGAGCGAAAAACTCTCCGTCGTCGCAAGGTTCCTTCTCGTATAAGGTATAACAACGAGAATCTCTGGCGCTCTGCGCTGTACCGGGAGGACAATTACATTCCGGAGTTCCTTTATCAGGCCCCGGGCTAAGTTCCATAGTTTCCGGGCACGGATAACCTCTGGTGAATATGCGGTAGCATTTCTTGTCCGGAGGCCAGTAAATCAGCTGCCAACCGCCCGGCTGCGATGCGCAAGGATTAAAAGTAGGGTCAGCCCACGGCGGAGGCACGACCGCTCCTTGAACGGTCAACAGCACTGTAGCCAAAACGGTGTAGCTGGATTTCTGGATGCTCGTCACCATCGTTTAACCTGTAATGTAATCGTCAATTGTAATTCGTATTCGGTGCTGGTAACAAAATGATTTCGCCGACATAAGCGCGTATCTCTAAGTACTAAGCGAGTCCTTTCCAATTTTCATTAGAAAATCATCGCTGCCGTGTCCTACGACACGACCCTCGATAATATTTGTAAGAATTCGAGTTTTTTTTGTATCTTAAATTTTCTATCCATTAATTACGAACTACGAGTACGACTCGACTTGTTGTTTATTGTATCGTACAGTGCTGTACGATGTACAGAATAGGTACCTACACCTCGACCAAAGCATGGGCCATGTCCCTCCACCAGTATTTGTTAATCTCGTTTCAAGGGTATAAGGTTAAAATTTTCATCGAGTACTCGAACGTGGAAGTCAACACAAGATCTACGATCTAGGTATCGTTGATTCATCATCGCGATCGCGTCGCGTCGTGTAGATAAAAACCAAGTTTATATAGCGTAGCTGCTTCATCGAATGTTGACCTTGGTCTTTGGTCATTGCTGCTCGTCACATTCACATTTCACACTTATCATCCGTGTCCAAAAAAGTATATATATATATGCGTGTATGGAAACGTGAAAATAGGTATCTTCTACCTATCCAGCCATCTTCCTATTCTTCCTATGAAAAACCAACTCAACTCGCGATCGCGTAGCGGAAATGTCAACAACTATGTGCGACTGCGGCTGCAGCTTGAATAATTTTAATTGAGCTCGAGCCGCCCCGCCGCGCCAACCATGTATAAAAATTTTATAGGTGGTATTGTTTTTATTACGTAAATGTAGTACGTTATGCGCTTAGGTGTGGAAGTTGTGTCAGTAGTACGAGTACCGGAGTACGTTGGAGAATTTTTCTTTTTATTTTGAATAATACAGATTAGGTAATGAAATGTTAAAACCATCGCTCCCCTACGGCATCGCCTGGCATGCCATGCCATGGCGTATGGTAACAACCATACATAGGAAGTCGATAGGATATACAGACTCTGTTTAGTGTTTACTCGTATTTGTAGACTTGTACTGACTAAGATAAGTACACGACGCGGCGGAGTGAGCGAGGCAGTCTACATTCGTGAACCAGTTACGCCAATTGCAACATAACCATTACCCAGCCATACCTATTCGATCGATAATGTTTACTTCCTTCATATGGTACAGAGACAGAGTACGTACGCACATAGGTATGTCTACGTACTCCCGAGTTGTGACTTGTGACTCAAATTGTCTCATATAATCATCTCCGATAGGATCATTCGATATTTTTAATGGCACGTATGAAAAACTTTTGTAGCAAATTTTGCAAACAGGACTTTGGAAATTGCATTTTCAACATCCCAGCTAGAATATGATTTTGGAACGCGGGGACTTGGGTCACTTGAAAGGCGATGTCACGCAAGTTCTTTGAAATGAATTCTCACGTCAGAAATTGAACTAGATAATTAGGTTCATGTGCGAATGGGCATGTCTTAGATTCTTGAATTTTGGGCAAGTACGAGCCACTGGTAATGTTGATAAATAGAACCGGCAACTTGGAATTTTCTAGGGTGTAGCTCGATTTGTGGAAAGTAAACTAAGGCTTGTTGATAATTTGTGTTGATTGGAGAGAAAGGGGAGCATTTCTTGTTGAAGATTTGCTGATATCTAGCGTAGTCAGGCGGTTATTCGTGTAAGGGGGAGGGAGCTTGGTTCGAAAAATTTCAAATTTCCTTTATTTCGTTAACGAAAAGGAAACTTATTGAGCCCGAACGCAGCCAGGGCGAACATTTTTGAAAAAAAAAGGCATTCGAAAGTTGAAATTTTGTCTTTTTTTTCAAAATTTCAGGCGCCAAAGGTGGCTTCCCCCCTCCCAGAGTTGGGGCGACTCACCTCTTTCGGGAGTCCGATTCTTTAGTCGCGATTCTTCGATAAATAAAATCGCGACTCCATCAAGTACGACTCTTCACAATGTTGATCGGACTCCCAGTTCGATTCTTTTATTTCGCGACTCTCTTACGACTCTTTCATGCGACTCCCTTGCGACTCTCTTGTGCGATTCCCTGCGACTCTC
>FIZU01002099.1:0-14191 GCA_900064475.1 Pseudococcus longispinus
TTTATGTCAAAATTGTCAATTTATGACAAAATGGTGATTTCAAAGAAGAAATAAAATTGGTCATTTGGTCAAAAGTGCCATTTTTTGTCAAAATTGACATTTCTGGTCTAAATTGGCATTTTTGGTCAGAATAATGGTATTTTTGTCATTTATTATTTTCCAATCGAAACTGTAATTTTTTGTGAAAATTGTCAATTCTCATGTCAAAATTGTCCATTCATGTCAAAATTGTCAATTTATGTCAAAATTGCTAATTTATGACAAAATGGTGATTTCAAAGAAGAAATTAGTCATTTCGAAGTAAAAAGTGTCATTTTTGGTCAAAAGTGCCATTTTTTGTCAAAATTGTCATTTTTGGTCAAAATTGACATTTTGGGTCAAAATCATGTTTTTTTTATCATTTTTTATTTTCCAGTCCAAACTGTAATTTTTTATAAAAATTGTCAATTCTCATGTCAAAATTGTCAATTTACGTCAAAATTGTCAATGTATATCAAAACTCTCATTTTTTAGTCAAAATAGTGACTTAAAAGGAGAAAGTGTCATTTTTGGTCAAAATTGTCATTTTAAGGTAAAATTGTCATTTTTAGTCCAAATCGTCATTTTTTGTAAAAATATAATCATTTCAAGGTAAAAACTGTCATTTCAAAGTAAAAATTGTAATTTTTTGTCAAACTCATCAATTTTGGTCTAAATCATAATTTTTTTCAACATTGCCATTTTTTAGTACAAACTGTCATTTTTGTCCAAATTGTAATTTTTTGGGTCAAAATTGTCTTAGTTAAAATTGTCATTTTTGGTTAAAATCGTTATTTTTTATGAAACTTGTGAATATTTTTGTCAAAATTGTCATTTCAGGGTAAAAATCGTATTTCTGTTCATTTTAGGATTTTTTAAAAATGTCAACAGAAAGTCTGACAAAATGTCAAAAAGTCGACAGACGGACGGACGGACACGTCGTGGATTTTATATGTATGGAATGGATTGTAAAAATAATTTGAGATGGTGTAAAAACAGCCAAAAAAAACATGGAAAATCATCGAAAATGTCTTTGAAATTGCAAAAAGGTTCATAAACATTAGTAAAAATATTGAAATTGTTGAAATTTTCATAAAAATTAGCATAAAATACTACTAAGTGTACGTTAAATTTTTTTTCAAATTCAAAAACTATGAAAATATTGTAAAAATTGCAATAAAAACGACCTAGAGGACAAATTTAGATTATTTCATGCATTTTTGACCGTTTTTATAATACCTACACGTATATGTATGAAATTCGTGATTTTTTGACTAACTATTTTACGATGTTTTTAATAATTTTTGCCAAAAGTTCAACAATGTGAATAGGTATTTTCGAGAAAAAAAAAAACTGACCATTTTAAAGACATTTTCAATGATTTCCAAGATAATATTTACAATTACGAGTTCAATGAGGACATTTTTTACATCTTCATAATTTTTTGACAATTTACACCACATTTTCAATGTTTTTTACGAAAATTTAAACTTTCAACAACTTTGAACGAAAAATAGAATGAATATTAACGAAAAACAAAGTTCAATCTTGAATTAATTTCTTTTTCGAATTATCAAATTTTCGTGGTTTTATGGCCAAATTTCATGTTTTTCTTGTTATTTCGCGTTTTTTTCATTATTTTATGATTATTGTGGGAGCGAAGCTCACTAGTTCATTGTGAGGAATCTTTTCATTGGAAGCATCGTTTTCAAGTCCAACTTGACTTTTCGTGATGAAGGAAGCTAAAATTCGATTTTATGGTGTTTTTCGCAACTAAAAGTTCGAAGTGACGAAAAAAACTTGAAGGTGTGAGCCTCTAAATAAGAAACATTATAAATTCGTCATTATGAGATGTGACTGTACGTGCAAAAGAAAGCGTATTTTCTTCTTTTTTACTGAAATTGAAAAAATATTGCAATAAAACACCCATAAATTGGGAAGAAAGTAGAGGGGAAGGGGAATGGGAGGAAAGAGGTCGGAATTTCCTCGGAATTTCGTTATACCAAGAGACGCGTTTTGAGCAGTTCAAGAAGAAAACAGAAGTATGGACTGATTTCGCTGATCAGACCCGTTTAACCCGTTTAAAACTTTTACAGACCATAAGAATCAGATTTTTTCAACAATATTATAAATACATCCCTCCCTCAACCCATCAAAAATCATTCCATGATGCACAATTGTAAAAATTATGAAATTTTTCACAACTTTGAAAATTCTATACGAACTAGGAAGTAATAATTTCACTTCGAAACACTTCTCACGACAGCCAAATCCAAAAAAAAAAAACAACCTCTAAAATAAAAGGGTCTCCTCGACCCAAAAAAACCCTCCTTTACAAAACCATATCTACTACCATAATTACAAATACGATCGAATGACAGATTGTAACCTATAAAAACCTCTTTCGCTTCTCCATCTTGAAGAAAAAAAATTGCCCTAAAAAACATCGCCATCAGCGAAATAAAAATCTCGCACACGTTAAAACGATTGAAAAAATCCCTTCGACGTCCGTTTCTTTGTACACAGCTTACACGAGGAGCCACACTCGAGCCATTTTCGCTCATAAATCGTCGATTCGTAATTTTTGACCGGCTGGAAAAACGCTTTTTTTTCATTTCTACCGCGTAAAAAGACTAAGAGAGCGAAAAAACACCAAGTTAAAAGAAAAAAAAAACTAGCATGATTTCTGTTCTTCGCCGTATAGTAGTCTAAGGATTTTTTATGGTATTTTTTGCACCTTTAGCTGTCCTGTGCTTAGTCGACGAATCATACCGGGCTAAAGAAGGTTGCTGATTCGAGATGAGAAACGAAACTTTTTACCATAAAATATTCCAAACGTTAGAGCAAGACGACCGAGTGTGTGCGAAGAGAAAATATTTTATCATCGTTGGATTCTTTCGTTAAAAATTTTACACCGACGAGGAATTTTTAATATTTTTCAGCTAACTTACGACGCGATATATTCTTTGGCGCGAGTTTTCTCTCTCGACGCGATTCCCACCGTGCAAATTTTTATTCGTGCTGTAATTAAGAAAATGGCGATCGCGCCAATCACGTAGCGAGAGCACACCAGACGTAGGTAGATACTCGTACCTCGCCGGAGATATTTTTTTGGTTGTTTTTAAAAATTCTTCTCTCCTTTTTTTCTCCGCTTTCATGCTACGACATGGCATTTCGATGGAAATCAATACTGTTGAGAATTAAGGTAAACAGAGCGTTGATATTTATTGAATTTCAGTTTCTATTAACTTCTATTTACACAGGGCGGTTATTTTTTTTCATCTCGTCTCTCTATACGTATCTCACCCGCCTCGCGGAATCGCAATAGCCACCATTATAACGCCCAACCGACACCGATTTCGACATGTTGATATCTGTGGCACTTTTCACCTTCTTCGGCATCTCCATCTTGTACTCGAACCGTTTCGATTAATTCCGCTAAATTGGATTCTAACTGCGTATTGCATCTTCAATCTATGTAGTTATACACACCTGCGAGTATCTTCTCTCTTTACGTATTTCTAGGTACGAGAGACGAAACGTTAACCGAGTAAAAGTTATATACCATGGATGGATTTCAAAAAAAAAAACCTATGTATAAAGAAGAACAAAACACCATATCAAGTTTCAAAGAAACCGAAGCGACATTCAAAGGGTATAACATCGTCTTCGTACAAACTACGAGTACAGGTACTACTGGCAAATAATTTTCTTTCGTCTTACAAATCCGTTCATGTATATGTAAAGAGAACAGACACATGTGCACTTCAATTATTCCACGACCGATAGAAAAATCTCGCTATCGTCCCTCGAACTTCGTCGAGATGGCGAACAAAAAACGATATTTTTCCAAATAACCTCAGATTCCTTTCTCGAACGGAATTTCATTTTGTTTACGGAGATAATTCGTTCAATTTTCGTATAACTTTCAGCAAGCTACGTAATTCTTTTGCAGTAATAAACGTAAAATTTTCATCATCTTTTACAGAGATAATCGATAGAGTGGAGTGGGGAAAAAAAATATAATTTGAATTTTGATCGAGTGCAAGACGGTGGCTCATTTTTAGTTGGAGATCCATCATAGAAAATTTTAGAACCGTAGCTCAAAAGAGAACGGAACTGGGGGTGCTCAAAATGGGGTCACTTTTGAAAAAAAACGTGTTTTTTTGCAATTTTGGGGTAATTGCGACTGGGTGGTAGCTACCTCACCGTACGTCTCTGAAAAAGTGCAATTTGAGTTTCTACACCTCCCTGGACCATTGAAATCAAAATTGGATACCATTTAATGCGACCTATCAAGGGGTTGAAAAGTTGCAAATGGCTGAGAAATCGAAATTTTCCAGTTGCAAAAAAATAATGAAGTTATTTTGTGTAGAAACTTTCAAGTTGTCGACCCTGTGATGCAATAATCAATTATCATATTGTACATGGTGGCTCAAAAGTCAGTTCCCGCCCAATTTTTTAGTTCTGAAGTACGCAATGAGAGTGTAAAAAAGGCTAAATTAATTCTTTCTGGGGGGGGAACCCTCGTTTTTTCAAGTGACCCCTTTTTTTGAAAAACGGTAACTAACTTTTGTACCGTCCATTATTATGCAGTTGTAGTAGTAGGTACATACTTCGAATCATTAATTTAGATAAATTTTTCTATATTAATACTCGTAATCATCAAATAACTCACTCGTTTGTTACCATACATTTGCTGATTTCTATCAAGAAAATTTTGTACTCACCTAAAAACAAAGAAAACAACAAAAAATTAGTTGATTGCACATCATCTCAAAGTATGATACTATATATTCTAAGAATTGGTATCAATGAGTATTGAGTAATTAATCAATAAATATAATCAAGTCAATAATCGTCATCAATATACCATTGAACATCGATCCAATATCGATGCAGAAAAATTATTTCGATTAAAAAAATTGAAAATTTTTCATTGCAGTATGGCCAACTTTCGATTTTCGTTTGATCTTCCCATGAAAAATTAGCAAATTTTTATTTTTTACGAAAATCGAGAGTTGGTCACATAGCAATGAAAAATTTTCAATTTTCATCAATAGGGACTCTTTAGGTCTAATTTTGGTACCAAGCGGAGGGTGTTTTATTTTTTTTGTAACTCGAAAATCCAAATTTTTCAGCAATTTTCAACTTTTCAATCTCCTATAGTAGGTCACATTAAGAGGTATCCAACTTTAATTTCAAAGTTTTAGGGAGCTGTAGAAGTGTATAGAGACTCAAATTTCATTTTTGGCAACTACTTCAAAAATGCAAAAAAATTGTGTTTTTTCAGAAGTGATCCTACACTCTTCTTTGAGGTGAGAGGCTACAATTTTTGAGAGAGGGGGGAGGAGGATTTACAACTCAAAATACGAGGTACGTTTTTTCTCACTCTATTCTATAATAATTTCAACCATACAAAAAAAATTGTCATGGGGCAATATCTGCTTACCAAAAAAGGTCAAATTTAAAATCTTGGACTAAATTTTCGATACAAATCGACTAAATGTGTAAGAATTTATGGGATGACCTTTTTTTTTTTGATTTGGATCAACTGAAACTGCCAAAATTTGACGAAGTAAAAAAATAAAAGGCTGAAAAATTAATGAAAATTCTTCACGAATAAAATGGTCCACCAATTTACTCACAAATCAAGAAACGAAATTCAGTGAAAATTATTAAAAATTTTGCAAAAGTAGTTCAAGTTTCATAAAAACGTTGAAAGATTCTATGAAAATTACCAGAAATATTGTAAAAATGGTACAAAAATCATGAAAATTTGTAAAAATGTTATGAAAAATATTGAAATTATCGGTAACGAATTAATCACAAAAATTTTAAAAATACAGAGATTTTCATGAAAATCATTGAAAATCCTATGAAAATGGCCTAAAAAAATAACGAAAATGTTGTTGAAATTGTCGAAATTTTCATAAAAATTGGTAAGAATAAATAGGTATTTTAAAAACTGTTGAAAAATCATTAAAATCGTCGAAAAAATAGTTGAAATTGTTGAGATTTCCATATAAATCATTTAAAATTATATAAAAATGATCAAAAGAGCATTAAAAACTTTTTCTTCACTATTCATAAAAATTAGGTACCTAGTTAAAAAATTCGTCAGAAAAATCAAAAAAATCATAAAAAGTATCAAAAACCTCGTAAAGTATGATTCTTTAAATCGTTGAAAAATGTTGTCAAATAGATTGAAATACCATAAAAAACATTGATATTTTCATAAAAATTGGTAAGAATAAGTTAAAATCATGTAAAAATGATCAAAAGATCATGAAAAACTTTTTTTTTATTATACATAAAAATTAGATAATATAAACTTCGTCAGAAAAATCAAAAAAATCATAAAAAGTATCAAAAATCTCGTAAAGTGTGAAAAAATTCTTTAAATCGTTGAAAAATGTTGTAAAAGTGATTGAAATACCATAAAAAACATTGAAATTTTCATAAAAATCAGTAAAAAAAAATCGAAAAAAATGGTAGGTAATAAATCGTGAAAAATTTTGAAAATGTGAAAATTTTAACAGTTTTTACGAAATTTTTTGACAAATTTCATGACTTTTGCACCTTTTTTTACAATATTTTTTCTGTTTTTCATTAATAGGTATTTCAACAATTTCAACAAAATTGTCAACGATTTTTATGATTTTTTTTTTGACCATTCATACGATATCTTTACTAATTTCCATGAAAATTTCAACAATTTTTACGAAATTTTAGATAATTTTCATGATTTTTGCAACTTTTTTTATTTATTTTCATCAATATTTTGACAATTTTTTTGCATTTTTCAAATGATTCTTAAAAAAATTTTAACGATTTTTACGAAATTTTCAACAGTTTTTATGAATTTTTACAAAATTTGCATGACAATTTTTAACAATTTCTATGAAATTTTTTGATGATTTTCATGACTGTTGCATCTTTTTTTTTTAAAACAATATTTTTAATTATCATCATCAATAAATATTTTGACAATTTTAGCAACATTTTCAACGACTTTCATGACTTTATGTAATTTTTTTCATATTTTGAACGATTTCTGAGAAAATATTTTTGATAGTTTTTATGATTTTGAGGCCATCTCTGCTATATTTTTACCAAATTTTAGGGCAATTTGGATAATTTTTACCATATTTTTAACAATTTTCATAATTTTTCGATCGATAGGATAAAAAAGTGATTAAAATTTGAATCTTGAATTTAATTTCCAATTTGAACGACTTGAACACGTTTATTTTTGAGAGACTGCAAAAAAAAAAAATGAGATGAAAAGGGTAAAAAAATTGATACAAATTTGTTACAGGGATGTATTTCTAGTTATCAAAAGTTACCAAAATCTTGAAAAGTACCTAAGTCCCCTTAGAAGAAAACTTAACTCATAGGAGAGTGAGAATTTCAAGCCCTACAATTTTCATTCCTTCCATTTTTTTGTAGCACTCTTCGTGTGACCAGAAAATCCATATTTATGGAAGGAAATCGATAATTTCAAAAATGAAACAACTTCGACTGCATATATCTCAAAGACTAAACCCCCAGGAAAAAACGAATGGTTGTCAAGAGGAAGAAAATTTGAAGCTCTACAATTTTTATCTCTTGCATTTTTTTCGTAGCACCCTAAGTTTTGCCAAAAAACCCAATTTATGGTAAATTTACAAAGTCTATGCTATTTTTTTTCAACTCGACTAAATACGTTTCCCATAAATTAGATTTTTCGGCCAAACCAAGGTACCAAGAGTGCTACGAAAAAAATGCAAGTGATAAAAATTGTAGGGCTTAAAATTTTCTTTCTTCTCGAGTTATCAATTTTTTTCTAGGGGGTATTTGTTTTCGAGATTTTGACTGTTTTCTTCAAAACCCACCCTGACAACTGTATTATGATTCGAATCAATTGAGGATATAATTTTTTGAAGGATGGTAAAGGGTTGGTACGCGATCGAGAGGGATAAAAATGTGAACATTTTCCAAAAATTCTCAAAATATGGTTATTGAAAGATGATAAAACTCAAATCTCGTAAGATTGCATCAAGCAGCATCTCTTTACTCATCACAAAAAACATCTAATTTCGACAAATGATCAAATCATCGAAATGGATAAAAATACAAAAAAAACTTACAAAAATCCCTTCTCATTAGTACCAAGCCTGACAATTTTTTTACTTGAAATTCATCGAATTCGACTCCAATCCACACTTCCTTTTCCACACACACTGGAAACAAATCGACTCACAAACACCCTTGCAAATGCCAGCTCGACCCCTATCATAGATACGAGCTCGTGTGAAAGGCCTGAAAATGAAGATAAGAAGGATTTACGTTCGTTGGGTGTTCGGAGTCCGATTGCGGCTTGCGACTGGGAGAAAGATCGTAAATTGAAGCTGCGAAAAAACCCGTATAAAATTTCGCCCAGTATATGGAAAAAACCCGGCCAGAACGAGGGAAATTATGTTTATTGGGCAATTTGATAAATTGAAGTTGTTAGATGGAAAAATTTTTCGGCTCGGCTGCGTAGGGGTATAACTCCTACAACCGGGGTACCCCTCGATAATGGTCACTTCGGCTAACAAAGAGGTAAACGAATGAGTTTGGCAAAAAGTTGACAGTTGGGAATTGAATCAGAGTTTATAGCCAAAAGATGAAAACATAATTAAGTTATACTTTTTCTGGCTCGCTGAGCCGCGTTAATTTGCCCAGGGAAAGTTTTAGTATAGTACGAATGACAAACCGCGTACGACGAATGCACATTTCATAGCCTCGGATCCGCATTGCGACGATAATTTGCCAACGGACGAAAAAAAAAAAAAAGAAGAAAAACTTATGGTATCTGTAAATGACAAGGACGAGAGGTGGAAGTCACAATAAAATTAAAGCTTTGTCGAGCACCGGAAAGAAAGAAAAACTACGAGTATAATTAAAAAACGTTGGTAATTAGAACGAGTAAGATTTGCTAACTAAGACCAGCAGGGGTAAGGGGAATCGGCGATATGCTAATTTTTTCGCCAACTCTGATAAGATTATCGGAAGGTTAATTCGTAGCCGGAAAATTAGTACACCGAGGAGGGAATAGATTTAGAGAGATGTCGAGGGGTGGGAAAAAAAGCATAGCATACGCTTTGGGGTTAAAAACAAAAAGAAAGAACATTTCTTTCATCTTCAATTAATCCGTTTTATTTCCAGGCGAAATGTCATTACCTTTTCATCGACTTCTCTGTTCTACTTTTTTTTTCACTCTACCAATTTCGTGCTCGTGGGTTTCGAAAACACGCCGGAATTTTTTCCTCTCTACGAAGCCTTCCCCTCGGCCTTCTGCCCCTCGTTCCGTGTTTAAATCGCGTAAAACAATTTATACCCGCGAAACGATCACATTTACAGATTATAAAACCGCGCTCTCGCACAAATAGAATTACTCTTCAATTTCGTTACCAAGTCGTCGTTTTAATTGCGAGTATAATTTGTCCCGTTGACAAATCCGATGCGACGCCAGATAAAAGTATCGCCCGCCACGTACAAAAGGACTCTAAAGGGCCGAGCCAGCGCGCCGGAGATACTCGAGGGTTTTTCAAAACACACTGAAAACGTTTTCTACGCCACCAACCCTGCAGCCCAGTTTCAGATAAGGGAATAGTTAATCCTTTCCAATGGTGTATTCGGGCTAAGAAACCATGTTACATCGACTAATGCCGTTATTAATTATCCACATCGAGGTGTAAGAGGAAAACCAATCGAGATGTGGAAAAATCCATTACAACCCCTACCCCCCTTCGACCATTTTTATCCCGCTTTTTTCATCGACGACCCGCTTTCTCTCTTTTTTTATTGCATTTTGCATAAGCTGCTCGATGCTCAACTCGCACACAGACCAACTCGATATCGTACCCGCCGTGTAAATATTTTCTAGCTAGCTCAACGACGCGATTTTAAATCCCATCCAGCGTAAGTATAATTTAACTATAAATGGTATTTAAATTTTTCTACACGAAAAATCAATTAATTTCTAGACGCGGGTTTTCTCTTATTTTTTTTTTTTTTTGGAGATGGTTGAATCTCGAGTGTGAAATTTTTATCGAAGAGGTTTTTTTTCTTCTTCGAGAGAGATACCTAAGCCGAATAAGAGAATGACGATGCTGTTTTTTTTATTCGTAATAAACGTAGGTACCTACCTAAGGCTAAGTTTTCGTGATTTGACGCTTATATTTGGTATAATTACACCATGGGTAAATTTTTGATGGGATTTGTTTTAAGGTACCTATCCTTAATCGTAGTTATCGCAATTATCTAATGATAGGTCGTGGTTTTTCCAACACCTCGAAGGAGTATTTTACAATGGATGTTTGTAGAATCGTCGTTTGCATAGATTAAATCGTCGAGTTGAGAAATTAGTGTCAATTACCGATTTAATGACTAATTTGACAGCAGGCATAGCTGGATACCAAAAAAACGTACTATGATTAATGTCAGAAGTTTCATTCCATATACAAATTCGTTCAATTTTTCAAATTTAGATCTTTGATTTTTTCAATAAATCCATTTCAGACTTTCAAAGTCTGCTTGAGTGATAGAAGAGGTCAAAATATTGGGATAGTTAGCCAGCTTATTGCAAGTTTTTAAAAAAAACTGTGTTTTTAAAGAGCTTTTCAGAGATATGATAGAAATCAGCATCACCACTTATTAAAATCTCGAAAATTGACTAAAAAAAATCCAAGTCACGTTTTTAAATGACGCTACCTAAGTGCTCAAAAATTTTGCAAAAAAATATATAGGTCGAATTAAAAATTTACTCGCTTAATATGGCTTGAAAAAAAATAATAAAAAATATATTCACAGGGTGTTTGACAAATTTCGAAGACTAAAAATTATTACTTTATATAAGTACAATTTTTTGACATTTCATCACTCCTCTAAATCATCTCGTTGAAATCCAAAAACTCTTTCGAAAAATTTCTAACTTCAGAATCATCTCGTCACGCCCCCCCTCCCAACACACTTGCATGAAATCCTCGAATCGTTACAATTTCTAAACGTTTCATCGTCCCACTCTAAATCATTTCGTTGAAATTTCAAAAATTATTTCGAAAATCTGTCCTTTAAAATCATTTCTACCCCCCTCCCCCTCCCTCAAAAATCACGTCTACGAAATCCTAAAACAGAGTTAATGGGCCTCATAGTTCGAACAATGGAGAAAAAAAAACATTTCGATTTGAAAAAAAAATGACACAGAAAAAGAAACAATTAGCACAAAATATCGAATAATAAAAAAAATAATGAAAAAAAATGGAAATGTAGTAAAAAAATTTCGTAAAAATGATTGAAAATGAGACTAAATTAATGCGAAATTGACGAAAATTTACTGAAATGTAACAGTTATCAAAAAATTCAAAAAAATACTTCAAAATGTTGCAAAAACGGTGAAAAAGTCATAAAAAATGACCGAAAGAATGTAAAAACTGATGAAAATTTCATAAAAAATCATGAAAAATATTGCAGAAATGATGGGGGAAAAATCGTTTGAAAATACGTAAAAACTGATGAAAACTTCATAAAAATTCTTTGAAATGATGCAGAAGTGGTGGAAAATCGCAGAAAATGGTGTAAAGTTTTATAAAATTTTTATCTGTTTTTATAATATTTCTGTCTTATTTGATGATTTTTTTTTGTTATTTTTATACTATTTCCAACAAAAAAAATTGACAGATTTTACAAGATGTTGGACATTTTTTGACGATTTTCTCGATATTTTTACTACATTTTTGTACTTTTTATAACATTTTCAATAACTTTTCACAAAGTTTTCAACACTTTTTATTACATCATGATCATTTTTGACGAATTTTGGACCTTTTTGACAACTTTTTGGTAAATTTTACAACATTTTCGATGATTTTTAAAAATATTTTTGCCAATTTTTACATCATTTGGGACATTTTTCATGTTTTTTTTTAACATGGATATGTTTTATGCGCTGGCGTCAATCCTAAAATTTTGTCATTTTGATTGTCCATTTTAATTGGCCAATTCCCTGATGAACAATTTTAAACATTTTATTGTCAGATTTTTTTGGACTCAGAAAATATTTTCGATTTCCATTGACTTTTTGAACTTGGAAAATTTCAGAGATAATGCTGACAACATTTTGTCAGACAATTTCAATTTTTTTCAAATTAAAAAATTGACTTTCAGACTTTTTTGAACTTATAAAATATTTAAAAACTCTAATTAATTTTTGAACTTGGAAAATGTCAACTTTATGGACTCCAAGACAGACTTTTTGGATTTGGAAAATTTCAGATATTACTCTGACTTTTAGACATTTCGTCAGCGGTCAAACTTTTTCGGACTTGGAAAATTTTTGAGAACTCAAATTAATTTTTGGATTTGGAAAATTTTAATTTTATGGACTTGAAAATTTTCAAGAAAGTTCAAATCAGGCATTTTGTCAGACTTTTCTGAACTTGGAAAAATTTTCAGATTTCCATTGACTTTTTGAACTTGGAAAATTTCAGAGATAATGATGACTTTCAGACATTTTGTTAGACAAATTTTTAAACCTTGAAAAATTAAATTTTAGACATTATTAAGACTTTTTTGGAGTTGGAAAATTTTTCAGATTTCCAAAAATGAAGCTACTTTTTGTTAAACTTTTGAAAACTTATGAATTTTAAAGGCATATATTTTTTTTACCATTTTTGGAACATTTTGAAGAATTTTTTTGAAATTTTCAATATTTTTTACAACATTTTTGACATTTTTGACAACGTTTTCATGATTTTGGCAACTTTTTCAATGATTTATATGACATTTTTAGTAGTTTTTGCAACATTTCAGACAATTTTCATCAAATTTTCATCACTTAAACCACATTTTCACCGATTTTCATAAAATTTTCTAGACTTTTTTATTGCATTTTGCACATTTTGACGAGCTCTATATCATCTTCACAATATTTTAAATGATTTTAAACGAAATTTTCAACATTTTTCATTTTTTGGATTTTTTTTTACCAACTTACCATTGTTTTTACAAAATTTTCAACGATTTTAGCGTCATTAAAAAGAATTTTCCCGCCATTTTTGGAACATTTTGATCAATTTTAACAATATTTTAAGCAAATAATGCTTTTATGGGTGATTCTCATTGTAATTTTATTAATTTTTAGGTTTTTCAAAACATTCTGACAATTTAATTTTTTCTGGCAAAGTTTACATAATTTCTGTTATATTTGAAGTCGAAATAATCAAAAGAAAACTTTTTTGTGGTTTTAATTTCAACTGTTGTTTTGTTGGATTTTAAATAAATTTTCTCACAAAATACAAAACAGATCAAAAAATAGGTTAAAAATAATGAATACAAAAATAATGCAGGCGAAAATTGCCAAAAATCTACAAAATACAAATATGCACCTGAAAAATCTCGATTTTTCAGCGATCTGCAAGTTTTCAATCCCCTGGTAGAGGGCAATAAGTGGAATCCAATTTTGAGGTCAATGGCCTTGAGAAATGTAGAAACTTGAATTGCACTTTTTCAGTGGGGTGACCGACGTACCAAACAAGAGGTATTACCTCAAAATGGGAGAAAATCCGTATTTTTTCAAAAAGGACTCCGCTCAGATCACCCTCAGCTCCGTCCACCTTTGAGGTAGGTGTATACAATTTTCTATGGTGCATCTCCAACTCAAAATGAACCACCTCCTTCGATTTGATCAAAATCCAAGGTGTACGTTAGTCCTGGTAAATGTTACAAAACGTCGTAACTCCGCTAATAATATAGATAGACAACTTTTTTTGAAACTTCCTAGTGGAACTTTTCAAGCTCTACAAAATCAGTTATATTCATGTTTTGCCTAACTCTAAAATTGAAGGAGCTACAATAATTAAAAATCTGCAAGCTTCATAACTCCTACAATTTTCAAGTAATGCAAAATTTTAAGAGTCATTTTTTGTTGAGCTTTTTGAGCTTCACAAAATGAGGTAATAACTTTTTGCCGCACTCCAAAATTGAAAACATGGGAGACCATTTTGAAAAATGTTTGAAAAGAAAAAATTAAATTTCGAGAAAATAATGTCACTTTTCACCCTTTTAATGGTTGTAGCTCCTTCAATTTTAGACTTATGCTAAAAATTATTAGCTCATTTTGTAGAGCTCAACAAGCTCAACAAAAAAT
>FIZU01002101.1:0-19015 GCA_900064475.1 Pseudococcus longispinus
ACAAGCAGTGTAGCGATCGCCTGGGTTATCAATTACTGCAGGGTTATTAAAATCACAGTCAAAAATGAACGATAGGTTACTTTGGTATATTTGTAAATCTCGAAAAAAAATCGCGTCCCCTCCAATATTTGAAACTCAGCAACGCCCGTGAAATCCACAAATTTATCATTTGCGTCAAAAACTTGCAACGGTGTTGAATTTGACAAATTCTACTTCAACATTTGTGTCAAAACACACAAATTTGACATAGTACTCTGTCAAGTTCCACTAAATTCACAAAGTTGACAATTTCATCAAAAGTCACATATTTGACGTATCTGTCAAATTCACAAAATTGACATTTTTTGCAAAAAATTTGCAACTTTGGTCAAAAAAGCACAACGTTAACATTTACGTCAAAATTCACAAATTTGACATTTGTGACAATATAACTAACAACGTTGATGTTTCGTCAAATTCCACAAATTTGGCATTTGTGTCAAAATATCACAAATTGGGCATTTTTGTCAAAAATTTGTAAATTCGATATTTGTGTCAAAATATCACAAATTTGACATTGCGGTGTCAAAATGTCACAAATTTGACATTGGTGTCAAAATGGCACATAATTTGACGTATCTGTCAAATTTCACCTGATCCACAATTTTGACATTTGTCCCAAAATTCATAAAATCAACATTTTTGTCAAAAATTTGTAATTTTTACTGTTGTCCAAAAATCACAAATTTGACATTTGTGCTGATAAATTACGAGTTACAGCGCTGATATTTTCTTTTTTCAAATTCCACAAATTTGACATGGGTATTAGCCCAATTTAACTAATTTCACATTGTTGACATTTTTTGTTAAAATTTACAAATTTGACATTTGTCCCAAAATTCATAAAATTGACATTTTTTTCCCAAAAAAATTCAACCGACAGTTGCCAAAAAGGCACAAACTTGACGTCTTTCAAAAATTCAAAAATTTGACATTTGTGTTGATCAAAGTTGACGTGTTTATCAAATTCTACAAAACTCACAAAGTTGACGAATTTGTCAAAAATCAAAAATTTGACATATTTATTTGTAAAATTTTTCAAAGTTCATAAAGACGTACATCTGTCGAATTCCACAAAACTCAAAGTTGAAGGTTTCGTCAAAAGTCACAAATTTGACGCGCATCTATCAAACTCAACCAAATTCACAAATTTGACATTTGTCCCAAAAATTTGCAACTTTGACAGTAATTCGACGTATCTGATCAGATTCCGAAACATTCACAAAGTTGACTGTCTTGTTACAAGTCACAAATATAACATGTCTGTCAAATTCCACTAAATTCACAAAGTTTTTATTCTTTGTCGAAATTCACAAAGTTGATGATACATTCTACAAATTTGACAATTGTACCAAATTCCACAAATTTGACGCTTGTATGAAATTCTACAAACTTGACGTTTGTGAAAAAAATTCACAAATATGACATTTTTATCAAAATTTATAAATTTTATGCTTGCGACAAAACCCAAAAAATTGACATCTATGTCAAAATTTACAAATTTGATATCTTTGCCAAAAGTCATAAATTTGACATTTGAGTTGAAAACTCTCAACATTGGCGTCTTTGTCAAATGTCAAATTCTACAAATTTTACGTACTTAAGGTGTCAATTTTCCAGAAAATTTATAACGTTGACATTTTTGTCGAAACTCACAAAATTGACAGTTTTGTCAAAATTCACAAAGTTGACATTTGTCTAAAAATTCATGAAATTAACGTTTTTGTCAAAAATTTGTAACAGACGATTATCAAAATATCACAAATTTGACATTTGTGCCGAAATATCACAATTTTGACATCTGTGTCGAAATATCAAAAATTTGACATTTGTGCCAAAATATTACAAATTTGACATTTGTGCTAAAATATCACAATTTTGACATTTTTGTTGACAACTTTCAACATTGATATTTTTACTTTTCCGCCTCCATATTCCACAAGTTTGACGTAGGCATCTGTCAAATTCCACTAAATTCACAAAATTGACATTTTTTGTCAAAATTGGCAAACTTCGCATTTTTTCTAAAATTCATAAAATGAACCTTTTTTTTTCAAAAATTTGCGACTTGGACAGTTGTCAAAAAATCACAGATTTGACATTTTTGCCAAAATTCACAAAGTTGAAATTTGTCCCAAAATTCATCAAATTAACATTTTTTTCAAAAATTTGCAACTTTGAGGATGGTCAAAATATCACTAAAATTTACATTTTTGTTCATAACTTACAACGTTAATGTTTTTACTTTTTTTCTCAAATTCTACAAGTTTGACGTAGGCATTTGTCAAATTCCACTAAATTCACAAAATTGGCATTTTTTGTCAAAATTGTCGAAATTGGCAACCGTCTAAAAATTCATGAAATGAACATTTTTGCAAAAAATTTGCAACGTTGACAGTTGTCAAAAAAGCATATATTTGACGTTTTTGTCAAAATTCACACATTTGACAAATTGGTCAGATTCCACAAAATTGACTAAATTGACATTTTTGTCAAAATTCACAAAAACGTACTTATCTGTCAAATTCTAAACAGCTCACAAAGTTGACGGTTTCGTGAAAAAACACAAATTTGACATATCTGTCAAAATTTGCAAATTTGACATTGCGTTATTAACTTAGGGTACAATGTTGATCTTTTTTTCTTTCAAATTCCACTAATTTGACTACGGTATCTGTCCAATCCCATTAAATTCACAAAATTGACATTTTTTTGTCAAAATTGGCAAAGTTGACATTCGTCTCAAAATTCATTAAATCAACATTTTTGTCAAAATTTTGCAATTTTGACGGTTGTCAAAAATCACAAGTTTGACATTTGTGTTGATATAACTTGAAACGTTCATGTTTTTGTCAAATTCTATGATGATCGAATTGATTGAGAATCTTGAGGAAACCACGATACTCATTCTTCAATTCATCCACTCTTTGAATTGTGAAAAGAGGTAACCTGTTTCATATCCCTCATCTCCAAATCTATAACACTAAGGTCTTAAACAGCCCTATGAAACTTCCCAAACACCACGGCTGTGCCCTCTCCACCTCATATTATCATCTAAAATACATAAAATTCTGTTCGAATCACCCCATACCTTACTCTAATCTTGGTGTATTACCAAAAGAAAAAAAATCCAAACCAGATGCTGCCTTTTAAGCCCCTCTCTTGTTTCAAACAAATGCGTAAAAATCGATCTCGTATCAGACTACTATAAGTACTCGTATCTACGTACAGTGTAAGAATGCACTATATACCATATTTTTTTATGAATTAGCGCTCGTTCGTAAATCATTGAAATTCTCGAATAACCTTCGTTATACTTAGCCCGAACGTAATGACGTGACGCTAAATTGGCGCTACAATTATCGTTATAATAAACACATCATCAGCGAAGCGTTTCATACGCTAATGTATAACTCAACGGGATCATTACGAATTTGAGAAATTTTTACAGCCCGGATTATATACGAGTTTACGGATGTTGGTGAAATATAAGTAGTATTATGCTCATAATACGTACGTATTATTGCGGAAGAAAGTGCCCCTCGTGAACGTCCCCTTTCCATCGTCTGATTTGTTGTTTTTAATATCTCGTTGGCGAGAGGTAATTAAAGTAACGATTTTGACGCGCCGGTGCCACGCCGCCACCGCGTTTTTATGTAATGAAATTTTTTATACTTAATTTTTTATACGAATTAACGGGCGAAAAAGTCGCGGGGAGGGGGTTAAAAATCGCGATATAAAAGCGTCGTTAAATGTCGTTGGTAATTACTTAGCCAGCAGCGCCACCAGCACCAGTATCACGGTGTTTTAACACGAATATACGAGTGTTTTCGAATTGGGTAATATATAATAATGTTAATTAATCATTTCGACGTCATCTAATTAATACATACGTTGTTCATGTGCGTTTTGAGTAATTGAATTTGCTCTGCTCGCTTCGCCTTGTACTACGTACTTAAATTAGGTATACCTGTATTACACACGTGCGTTCGTATAAATAATCTCGAAAGAAGAACTCCATGACTGAATAAACTTAATGTCGAATCTATTCGTGAGTTCTACATTGTACATAGAGAGAGAATATTTTAATGATATTCGAAATAGTGCTTATAGAAGTTGGAAGTAGAAAAAAAAAAGAAACCCATTAGTGGAATCGTAATCATTTCGAAACTATTTTTTTCTCTTCTTCTTCGTGATGTAGCAGATATAAAAAATTGTACGATGAAATTGATTTTTATCAAGCGGATTGATTTTATATTAAAATTGTCGGCGTGTTTGATGATACTTCTTTTGCTTTCTTGCTTATCCATATCAACGCCTTCTTTGGAGTTTCGGATACTGGATGATAGAATGCTAACAATTTATCATGGTTTAGGTTCGGTTTCGGTATTACCCTGGCGATGTCGATGTCCAAGTCCAAGTCGATGCCGCGCAGCGTATATACTTTAGACTTACCAAACATGTTGTAAAAATGTATCCGAATAAATTCCGCCATCTTGAACGAATCGGGGAAAAAAAATAGTTAACCTTCGGTGTACGATGGTGACCGTGTTACTAGGCCATTATACGTATTTGGCGCCAGTTATATATGCAGCGCGTTCAACCATACACAAATGAACTGGATGTGGATGGTGATAATTAGTACGTATGGTGTTCAAGGGGGCATTAAATGGTACGCCATAGTCGCGTCTTCGACTTACGAAATCAAACGTATTCGGATATTCGACATGTGCTTTGAATTTCAGATTCGGGTTTTCCAATCGTCTAGATGATGATGGGAAGTGAATCGAGGAAATTAATGTATTCGGATTATGAACTGATATACAATGTGCAGACTGCGGAGTAAGCTATTCAATGCAAATTTCGATCTATTCAAGAGTGAAATTTGATTAGATTTTTTTCCTGGTGTCTGAATCGCTGATTTTTTAAATTGATGTTATCGAATATGAGCAAACAGGTGGGAGGGGGGTATCCAATGAGGTTTTCAAAACAAATTTCCAATCCTAAATTATCTTTCTGTCAAAATATTGAAAGATTTTGGGAAAAACTTTAAAAAAAAAGCTTGTGACAGCTCACCAGCCTCTTTCAATGAACTTATTTTAACAATTTTTTTTGGACCAATTTTGACAATTTTTTTCAAAATGTGTCTCTTGACGTGTAGATGGGTCATCAAGTACCAAAGTCCAAAAATCTATCATCAAGGTCTAAAAATTCTCAAATTTGGGACAGAAAAAAACAAAATTTTGTCGTTTTTTAAACGTCTGTAACATCTTTTCAATTTTTTTGGAAATACGAAAATCTTATGACAGTTCACCATCTTCTTCCAACGTACTGATTTTAACCATTAGTTTTTAGAATGTTTCTTTTGATTTCTACATGTGTCATCAAGCATCAAGGTCCAAAAATTTTCAAATTTGGGACAGAAAAAATCAAAATTTCCTCTTTCTACATTTTTTGACATTTTTTCAACTTTTTGGAAAGATTTTCAAGGTCTGCCGCTGAGCTCAGCGAAAAATATTTTAAGGTCGTAGGTGTGGCGGGGGGAGGAGGTGAAGTCCCCTAGTTCATATCGTAATTCAAATTTCCTACAATTTTGGTCAGATTTTTTTTTTTGTGAAAATTGCAGAAGAGGAAATAAAGTCTTAAAAAAGGAAGAAATGAGAAATTTGAATTTCCATTTTATTCGTAGCTCGATTTGTAAGAAAAAAAAAATTATTGACAAAGTTGTAAGAAATTTTATGCAAAATAAAAAAAAATCTCTTGATCAAAACTGGATGGATAGATGAATGAGAAAACCCACTTTTGGTAACAAATTCTTGATCCTCTTCTGAATCGAGGAAATCGAGGAGGAGAATTGTAGAAAAAAAAATCATGGACATTGTAATCGTAAAAATTTATTCAAAATTTTGCCTTTTTCTTAAACATTTGATAGTTCAGAGAAGTGTAACCCCTCCACCCTCTCTCTTCCCTTGAATATTTCATCGAATTGAAAATTGATCAAGGTGAATAGGATGACGAATCTTCAAAAATTATACACTTTCCAAAAAAAAAACTATAATTGTGCAAAACTAATCAATTTCAGTATTAGATGGCTGTAAAGCAATGACCTCACTGTTTTCCAAAAATGTACAAATGGCTTTGCAATTTCTTAGAAATTTTGCAAAAATTAATTTTTTTTTAAATCAAAAATTTCGAAATGCTTTGAAAAATAAAAATACCTAAAGATAATGGGATCCTTTTGAATTCATAAAAAAAGACTCTATCTCGTTCAAAAATTGTACCTTCGTTTATTCTACTTTTATCGAGTCATTTTGAAAAATCACTTTAGCTTCCTTATTTTAGAATGAGATGAACAAATCAAGTTGCAGCTGAAACGCAAAAATTCTTTTCTGCTGGGCTCAATTTTGCAATTCATTTCAGAAATCCTGTACTCAAAATGTCTCATTGTCTCTCCCATTTTTTCCATTCAGCAGGCTCGTACCTATTCATGTTCTGAGAAGGCAACACGATGTCCTAGTTAACGTGAAACTTGGCCCTGTTTGAAAAAAATTCGTGAATCCCCCCTCTCCCCCCTCCTTCAAAATATTCCAAAATCTAACACCTTATTTCACTTTTTGAATCTTATTAAATGATCGAAATAGTATTTTTTTATGTTTTTCAAAGTGATTTTTCAAAAAAAAGTGTCATCCTGGTTTCCTAATAATCTCATTTGAATTTACATGCAGTTTGGAAGATTTTTTCGAAACTTTTGTCTTTTTTGTCTTCTTTTTTTTTGGCTTGAACCTCGTTTTTTTTTTCAATTTTCTAAACTTTCGTCGAAAAGTATGGTCATGCCTTTTTCAAATTTCCGATTAGAAACTAATTTTTCCTAACTTGTCTCTTTAATTTTAAAAGGACGTGGCCCCATTTTTAGAGAAAGAGGCCTTTTAGCACTAAAAGTTCAAGTTCGACCCCTCTCAAAATTCACTCAAACCCGATGAAATCATAAAAACAAGAAACGAATTGAAGTCCATCTTATTGGAGGAGGGGGGATCTAAAAATTTTAAATCTCCAAATTAGATGACCTTTTATCATTTTTTTAAACCCAAAATGCCAAATTTTCCAAATTTTCTAGAAAAAATTCAGAAAATTTTTCAAATAAATTAAAAAACGATTTCAACAATTCAGCAATAAAATGTAAAAAATTCATTTTTTGAGAATTTTGGCACGTGCCACCTCTCCGAAAAGTGTGAAAAATTCCTGAAAGTGTAGAATACGTCCTAGCACATTAGGACATTTTTTTTAGAAATGCATTAATTTTTTTAAAATTGCCTTTCAAAATTTTCAAAAATTGTTTTAAGATCATTCTTGAAGTCCAACAAAAAAAGGAGACTAGAAAATAGTCTCGAAATTGTCTGAAGAAGTTGAATAGGCAATTTTGCCAAAGAAAATACTACATTCTCTTTACATTATTTATATGATTTTTGTTGAAAAACAATCATTCGAAAAAAGTTTGAGGGCCAAATTTTTTGTGAATTCTTTGATTATCTATGTACCCTACATTCTTTTGATAAAATTGGTACTGATATTGTCACTATGTGTTTAAAACCACATGTTATTACGTTACGTTATCTAAACGATTTGTGAAGAATCCACTCGGACAGTTGTTGAAAATCCTTGGTGAAAATCTGTTCAATGTTAGTCAACAAGAGGGTGAAGGGGTTGAAAGATATACGCCGTCTGGTCTCTCAGAATCGGTATGTTCGACCCCCTGCGTCTTCGGACATTCTTTCACTACACACCACGAGATAGTAAAGTAACAATGTGTAGATGGCTAGATGATCATCCAAGGGTGGTTTCTTTTCAAAAACCGATATTCGTGGAATATATTAATGAGTCGAGCAGTTGACGTCCTGCAGACCATCCAAGTGTCAAAGAATTGATGATGGTATCGGTACAGCAGATGTAATTAGCCCCAAGAAGTTTTATGTGTTTGGCATAGAACCGTTAATGAATATATAACGATTGATTAGCTGTGAAGTAAAATTTGTACAAATTTTACGACCGATGAATTCGCTGATATTGTATCAGCTAGCGCGGCGTAATTATCAATGAAAGTATATACACATTAAGAAAAAAAATATTCGAACAATTTAAGCATATACCGAATAATAATGTTGAAAACAGTGTATTAAAAATGTTCCGCCGTCGTAGAGGTCAACAGATGCAAACAATTATCGCTAATTAGACCCCGATTGTCGGTTTAATTTATCTGCATCTTCGCTTTTGAACAGGACCGCGTATATTCGAATTTTATCTCGATTGATGGCAACACTGACATGACGTTGTGTTAATTAATCGAAAGCGCGATAATGTTCGCGTCTATCGATAAAACGAAACCGATCTAAGGTGTTCCGAGAAATTGAAAAAATACCCAAAAAACAAACTCGTGGTTTGACGACAAAGAAGGAGCGAAATGGAAAAGTGAACGTGCAGCGTAGAGCTGGAGCAATCTCCGCGGTTAATCGGTTCGGTCATCGTCGAGTTTACGTACCACTTGTTTGTAGTCATCGCTCAGAGATTCTACACCTCTCTTGCTTCTCCAGATTTCTTAAAAGACCAATGGCGTTACATAGTTCTTTGAAAAAGACCGCCAAGGCCATTGCTCTTTTTCCACGTCGCCTGTTATCATGTTCTTTTTCCCCCTTTAATATACGGAACACGTTGTTATTATGGTTATTGCAAGTAAAGTAGTAAAGTAACATAACGTTTCGAGTTAATCAGTGAAATATTTAACCGCGCTTCGTATTGTTACATCTTCTCGGTTTGGCTTTCCTCCGAGTCTCTTTTGACGATGTTGGTATAAGGAAATGGCCGAAATTTCATCGAGCTTTCTCTTATAGGCCTTTTTTTTCGAATTCGAAACGATGAAAAAATGTCAAATAGGTACTTTTAACGAGCTTTTTAAACAGATACCGTTAAAACATTACGCCTGGCGAAGTGGTTCATTGTAATGGCATTTCACTCTTTCGTTACGGTAATAAAGTGCAAAATCGTAAGAATTAAAGACTGGAAGTTGCCACGATGAATTGGATATGTTGTGTTAATGCGTTGTCAACGTGTCGTTCGGTTCTCTTCCAGTTTCCGAGTCGACGAGTCGAATGTCGGATGGAAAAAAAGTGCGTCATACAGTTTTAGCGGAATTTTGTGCCGGATTAAGAGCCTACTCGCTTATATAAGCCGCTTATTTTTATCTCGACGATTAGTCTACGTTAATTTATCGCACCGGGGTTGAGTCGAGTCAAAAAACCTTGGAAATATCTCTTCCTTCCGATTTCTCGGCGTATTTGGTTTTGAAATTCACCGCCGCGCGGATTCGAGATCGATTTCCATGAGTCAGATGCCCGGTTGAGTCGGAATACGTATCAACGATGATGAATTTATACGTAATCCATTTAATCGAGTGGTTGGGTTTTTGAAATATATTTTAATGGAATTTGTATTTACCTGGTTTTTGGATGACATAGGTCAATTTTCCTCCGTAAATAAATTTGAACGTCAGTTGAAATTGTTGAGAATGTTCAGGGTGGCCCTTTTATAAGGTCGATGGTTATGAAAATGAAAAAAATACTTTGGCTGCAAAAATCTCGAAAACCAAGCCCCATAGAAGAAAAATCAATAGTATACAAGAGAAAGAAAATTTCAAGTTCTACAGTTTTCATCCCTTACATTTTTTTCCTAGCACCTTTAGTTTGGCCAGAAAATCCATGTTTATGGGCAATTTACAGATCGTAATTTTTTTCCCTTCATTTTCAAAACAATTGATTTTGTAATTTCTTCATAAACATGGATTTTTTAGCCAAACCAAGGGTGTTACGAAAAAAATGCAAGGGATAAAAATTGTATAGGTTGAAATTATCTTTTTCTTATGATCTATTAGTTTTTCTCTTATGGGGCTTACTTTTCGAAATTTTTGCAGTCAAAGTTGTTAATTTTTGAAATAATCCTCTTCGCAAATTTCCCATAAACATAGATTTTCTGACCAAACCAAGGGTGCCACGAAAAAAATGCAAGGGATGAAAATTATAGAGCTTGAATTTCTCTTTCTCCTGTAAGCCAATAGTTTTTCTCTGAGACCCTCGGTTTTCGAGATTTTTGCAGTCAAAGTGTTTTATTTTTCATTTTCAAACAAAACCATCGATCTGGGCCTCCCTGTAGATGAATGTTAATCTGCTTACCAAAAATTTCATTTGCTGGGAAACCTGTTGAAATTCGTATCCTGAACACTTGATGTTGACTTGAAGAGGAAGAGACATCAATTCGCCAGCAAGTTGTTGTTCCCTTAAGTGTTTTCAATTTCGTTGAGTTATTTTGTAATGAATTCATTGTCGAATTTGAAAAACTGAATAATTTTACCACTATTTCAACCCCTTTTCCCCACTTGTCTCATCGATACAAAATAATGATGATTGGACATCGCATGATTATGAAAATTTTTGGAATCTCTTTCCATTTCTCAGGCGATAACTTTATAGTAACGGTAACCGAAACAACACTGTTGACGTTACAGTAACAAAAACGAAACGTGAAGAGAATCGTCATGGAAAGAAAATTGTTATTAATCCTCAATCAAAGTGTAACAGAAATCATAAAATTAACGTAACAATAACGTAACCGAAACGGAAACTTAACGGAGAACAAAATTATAATGTAATTATTGCGAAAAGTTGACAAAAACAAATCTATAATATAATCGCAGCAGAAACCTAACAGAAACCAAAACTATAACGTAACGATGACAGAAACATGAAAGAACCATAACGATAACGTAACTGTAACCAAAACTTAACGAAAACAGAATAATAATAACGTTCCTAATCATTGGCATTGTAGAAACCTTACAGAAAACAAAAACCAAAACTATAACGTAACCGTAATGGAAACTCGAAGGAACCGTAACAATAACGTAACTGTAACCAGAAACTTGACGAAAACAAATCTATAGCAGAAACCCAAAAAAAAACATATTATAATGCAACTACGAGTATAACGAATTCTGAACGAAGTCAGAACGATAACGTATCCGTATCAGAACCTCAACAAAAACCTAATGATAACGTCACTGTCGTAGAAACCTAACAAAAACAATAACGTTATCGTAACAGAAACCTAACAGAAACAATAACGTAACTGTAATAGAACCCTAACCGAAACAGTAACGTAACTGTAACAGAAACCTAACAAAAATAATAACGTAACAGAAACAATAACGTACCTGTAACAGAAACCTAACACAATAATAACTTAACTGTAACAGAAACCTAACAAAATAATAACGTAACTGTAACAGAAACATTACAAAAGCAATAACGTAACCGTAACAGAAACCTAACAAAACAATAACGTAACTGCAACAGAAACCTAACAAAAACAATAACGTAACCGTAACAGAAACTTAACAAAAATGATAACGTAACAGAAACAATAATTGTAACAGAAATCTAACAAAATAATAACGTAACTGTAACAGAAACCTAACAAAAACAATAACGTAACCGTAACAGAAACCTAACAAAACAATAACGTAACCGTAACGGAAATCTAACGAAAAGAATAACGTAACCGCAACAGAAACCTAACGAAAACAATAACGTAACTGTAACAGAAACCTAACAATAACGTAACTGTAACAGAAACCTAACAGAAACCTAACGAAAACTATAACGTACCTGTAACAGAATCCTAACAAAAACAATAACGTAACCGTAACAGAAACCTAACGAAAACAATAACGTAACTGTAACAGAAACCTAACAAGAACAATATCGTAACCGTAACGGAAACCTCTCAAAAACAATAACGTAACCGTACCAGAAACCTATCAAAAACAAAAATATTACAGTGCCATAATGGAAACCAATCTACAACATAACTGTAGCCAAATGGCGACGAAAACGTAACGAATCTAACAATAACGTTACAATAACGGAAACCGATATTATTAAAAAATCATTTTTGTTGCTCTAGATTGAAATAAAGTATGTTTCCTCGTCATTTTTATGACATCCACTGTACAGTTATGGACTGTACGTTCGCCCTCAGCTCTCCTTATTTTACTGGCATTGAGGATACAATTCTACCGTGATTCTAAAGCTGACTTGTTTTTGAAAAATTAAATCTGCTCAATGGCACATTCAATTTTAAGCTATTAACAATTCATAATACTTCATTTTAGACGAGGTTTAGATTTTCCTGATACGAATCGAAAAGGGACATTTTTGTCAATTTTCTTGCATTTTAATAGTTTTTATTTGCCACATGTTACAAAATTGTCGTTTTGAGGAGTGTCTGTCCAGATATGAAAATCAAAGTTGAAAAAATCAAAATAATCGACTCAATATCCAAAAACTTTTCGAAACTACCCAATTCTCGGAGAAAATTCTCGTTTAAAATAAATTTCGAACAATAATAAACATTTTTAGCCATTTCCCATACAAAATGGGCCCAACCAGCAGCACTGAACGAGCAAGATCGAGACGATGGCATCGTATACATCATCGTCACGTAATGATAGACACGAGCGAAGTAATATAGGCTTGATTTAGATGGGGAGAACCTACTCGTTCGCTGTGTCTACTCTGCGTACCACGAGAACCTCAAAAGTCGAGCATATGTTGCCAAGTCGATAATGGCGCTTTCAACGAGTAACTTTATACCTTCTCATCTTCTCGTATACGCGGCCATAAAATATAGTATACGAAAAAGCATTAGATAGTATTTTGTGACTATTTAAAAAAAAATAAGGAAAAATAGGGGGAATGTATTTTTATTTTTTTCAACGCGAAAAAACATTTTTACAGCGTCGAGAAGATCGCGTCCTCGCGTCGTCGGGGTAATTTAAAAAAGAATCCATCGCGTTGGGCTTGCGGGTTACAGAAACTCGAATCGAAAGTCTATCTAGAGTGTTTGTTTGGGTGTAGCTGTATATAGGTATACTATATTGGTTTTTACTTATACTTGGAACGGGTCCAAGAGTAAAAATCGAATCGAGCTATTTGGGTATTAATTGTGGTAGCCGACGACGGATACCTCTTTGCTAGATCTATCGTCGGCTCAGATAATATCGATTTATTTGAGAGTAGATTTATGTCGGATCATTTGTTTATTAGAATGGAAGGCTTTTATGCTGCTAGTGTTACTCGTCTGCGCTGTGTGGCGCGACGCGAGAGACCCGGTGTGGCGGCCTGGCGGCAGCCTAGCCCAATCGTAGGTATACAGAAAAAAAAAGACTAGGTAAATCTGATAATGTATTTTTCAACGAGTACCCAAGTCTCGGGTCCTGTTTACATGCTAACTCGGCTAAACGAATTTTCTAACAATTTTCTCGCACGTTTCCCCCAAGTTTACACGATTTACATTTATAGAGGAAACGATGATGACGACGATGTTTGTTTTAAGTAAAATGAAAAATCATTTTAACCCGAGAGTCACGTAATAGGTATTTGGAGCTTGGAAATGCTTTTCTTTCCTTTTCTTACCCCCAAAGGTCTCATTGGGTAGATTATTTCGATATTATATCGAATGTAAAACAATAGTTATCGATATTCTCTGTGTCTATCTCAATTTAGTATTTGATTAACCGTCTGGATGGCGCGGCTGAAAGTAAACACGACATTATCGCCGCCTCTAATATTACCACCAGGCTGAGGAAAGTAAATATTTGCACCGAATACGGCTTCTCTTCTTTTCGATAACACGTTCGTAAATTTTTCCTCCACCAAATGTACAAACATCGAGGAAATTTTCTTGGTTGTTTTGGAAACGCATTGAAAACGGTTTTTTCCTTCTTTCTATTCCGCCTCTCTGTTACACTGTTCTAAAAAGACGAGGATGAAATTGATAAATGGTTTTGTTACGACGATAGTGGAAAGGCATAGACTCGAGATTACTTCAAACAATACCGCTCGTCGGATCTCCGAAACCGGTTTCAGTTCGTTTTAAACTCTCTCTCCGGATTTTTTTTCCTACTTCTTTCTTTTCCGTTCTTTTTTTTCCTCTGTAAGATCCGATCCGACCGCCTGTGTCATTCTCGAAGGCTATAGTCACTCAAAATGCGCGAGTGGTATTCAGCGATGTAGGCTTCGCGATCGTAAATTTTTCATCGTGGAAAAAATCCTAGGTAAGGTGCGGCGTGGCGGAGCAATGCCTCGGCGCAGTTCATTAATCAATAGCCTAGGATTTTTTATAAGCCAATTCTTGGTAATTTCTGCGTTAATTGATAAACTTCATTATCTCCGGGTGATTAGGTATTGTTGTGGTATTGTTTCGGAGGTGGATGGGTTCGTGATTGTGTCGAATCTGTGTATTATTCATTTGGAATATAAGATGGAGATTTTTTTCTTCCATCCAATGTTTCAATTAATTATGCGTATCTGTAGGGTACGATTGTGAACGTGTGTGAAGTGAAGATTATTCAAAGGTGGAGGTTTCGTGATCTTGGGATCGAGTATTTAACCATCAAATTCTATTCCACCAAGTCAAAGGTACCTACAACTGGAATTGGAAAAAAATTACGTAATTCGACAGTTCATTAGATTAATTTCTCCTTTACTCTCCTTTCTGTTTTTCAAACACTTTGTGGAATGCTGCACTTTCGTTGCAAAGCCAGGATTTTCTTACTGTGAGGAGGAGGAGGAGGGGGAGGGGGGAGGAGGTGACTGATGGTGTGGTCAGATAATCAAACAAATGGGTTTCAAGTCCAAAAAAAATCGAAAAATGATATGATTTTTGAAAGAGTTTTATGAAAATAAAAATGTATTTATCTCATCACGAATTTTTTTCAAAAATCATATTCGATAAGCAAAAAATTGACATTTTTGAACATTCAACTGGCCATTTTTGACTTCAAGGGGGCATTTGCCTCTTTTGCAGCTCTTCTCGGGTAAGCTGGTATTTTTTTTCTGTCCGTTTTCCTTCTGGTTGTCTTACAAAACGTGTAAATTTGGAATATGAAAAGGCATTCTCTAGATTTATCTTTTTTGCTAGTTCTAGAAAGAAATGAGAAATGTCAAAAATGTCAAAATGGCAGCAATGTTTGATTTTAGAGAGCCCAATGTTGTAATTATTGCCCTTAACTGGCAAAAATATCATAATTTTGATATGATCTAGTTCAGAATGGAAAAGGAATGCCAAAAAACGAGTGACACATCGTTTTTGAGTCTTTCGAGGTCGCTAACTCATTAAAAATTTGAGATAGAAGAAAATTGCATATAACTTATTTTATAGAGCGTGTAAAAATCTAGATAATACGTTATGTGTGAATTTGGCCTATTTTGAAAACTGAAGGAGGTACAGGATTTTGAAATTTTCCAAGATCGATAACTTGATCAGAACGTGAATTACGAGAAATTTTTGTATGAATCAATTTAAGGTACTAATTGAAACCTAAAAAATTAGTTATGTACAAATTTTGCCTACCTGGCATATTGAAGGCGATACAACGTTTTAAAATCTTTCAACATCGGTAACTCTGTCAGAACGCGAATTTCGAAAAATTCTTACATGACTCAATTCAAAGTACAAATTGAAAGCTACAAAATTGGTTATGTACAAATCTGGCCTATCTCTCATACTGAAGGTGATAAAACGTTGTGAAATTTTCGAACGTCGATAACTTCATCAAAACGTGAATTACGAGAAACTTTTATAAGACTTAATTTGAAGCATTAATTAAAATCTACAAAATTAGTTATGTACAAATTTTGCCTATCTCTCATACTGAAGGGAATAAAACGTTTTGAAATCTTCCAACGTCGATAACTTCTTCCAAACACGAATTACGAGAAATTTTTATACGACTTAATTTAAAGTACTAATTAAAATCTACAAAATTAGTTATGTACAAATTTTGCCTATCTCTCATACTGAAGGCGATAAAACACTTGGAAAATTTCCCTGGCCGATATAACTTCGTTAAAATTCGAAATAGATGAGTACGCAAGCTATTTCATAGTGTGATATAAATTCTGCAAAATGTGGTTTACAAACTTTGCCTATTTTGCATGTTGAAGGCGTTACAGAATTTGAAAAATTTTAATCTGCGTATAAAAATGGCTGAAATTGATACCTAGCCTATTTCTATTTGAATTTGTTCCTCGAAATCTACAAAATTGGCCACCATCAAATTTTGCCTATCTGAAATATTGAAGGTGGGCACAGCTGAAAAGCGATTACCAGTATCACACGCAGCTAAATATATCTACAAGATCGATGAACAAAGAATGGGTAATCTTTTTTATCCATTATAAAAAATTTAATCATTGAAAAAACTTTATACGAAGAATGAGATTAAAAAAATTATTGAAGCTTAAATTTTATCAATGTTATGAGCCAAGTTTTCCTCGAAAAAATTCTCAAAATAATTGCACGAAAAAATGACGAAAAATTCTCTAATTCGTTGAATCAAATTGAAAAAAAAATTATTAAAAAATTTTCCAATCTGTTGTATCAAATTGAAAAAAAAATCGCGTAAAAGCGAGAATTTGTGTGGTAGATAAAATCTCGAAAAAAGTCTAGTCCTCGAGCCTTGAACTCTGATGAACCTTTGAGGTTAGAACATGCCTATCTCTGAAATTCTCAGAAAGTAGGTATTTCATATTAGAAAATTGAAGACATTTTCTTCTCTGTCATTGGTTTTACCCCTCATAATTGAACCTAGATCGAAGCTCGAAAATGGAAATAATAATTACTTTGGAATTCGAACGACTTTTTTCTCTCATTGAAAACATAGGCAGTGCCGAATCGATATGAGAATATTTTTGATGCGAACCGGAGTCTTAGGGAGGAAAAAAATATGAAATAAGAAAAATAAATATTGCTCTTTTGTACGATACGCGAAGGCGAAATTCCTTGACAATGTCGAAAATTACTAACATCTGGATTTCGTTGTTGAATTTCACTTATTGTTATGATACGTCGAGAAGACATTTGCAAAAAATATTTCCACACGAGTATGGAACAGGAATAGGATATATACTGAAATCCCTTATTGTGAGGATCTTGTTTATAAGGAAAACCATGTTGGAAATTGATCAGATGTGGATGTGTAAAGTGTACATGCCTCGTGTATATTGCGAGATTTAAACCACTCTTATGTTTTTTTTTTCTTTTTCATTCATTTAAAATGAAAGCCATCTTCTCTCATCTTAAGATTGCTTTTTGTTAACATTCCGCTGTTGTATTTTTATTGTGTATATCTGCTGTGCGGTGAATAATTGAGGGCGGAAAACTGGAACGAAATTACATTATGTATGTTTTGCTTCTCGTACTTGTGTTTTTTTTCACTTCCATTGCTTTCATCTCGTACTTGTAATAGCGTTTGGAGGCGATGCAGTTTTGGGGGGACTTTTTAAGACGAATTTCCAAGTCGATTTTTCATCATTGTCGTTGCCGTAATTATAAGGATTAAATTGCACCAGTCGCTCGGGTTTAATGATTAAGGGCGAAAAACGTGCCGAAACATCTGTTCCCCACAAACATCTCCTTCGTCGAACATATCTTAGGTAATGTTTCAGAAAAGAAATATCTCGTTGCTTTGTACTTAAGTATGTATCCTCTCCACAGATGTACATTTAAGTATGCGCATATGTGCCCCTAACGACGACTTCTTATGGTATCTTATCTTCGGTACACGTATGTGGAAGATATTAGTACGAGATTATCTTAAATCTAGCAACACGATCGCCTGCATAGTTAATAACCACCAATCGAATACCGATACAGAATTCAATAATTACCTCGAGTGGCTTTATAAGAGGTTTAGTACGAGTACGAAAGCCGAAACTCGTTATTAAGAATTTATATAAAGTACCTATCCTAGGTTATAGGATCTGTGGATTCTCGATACACTGTATACGATAGCATAGATAGATACCTACCCAAAGCTGCCATATAAATTGGTATAACTGACGAACCGAATCGAATTATACTTTTGTTTATGTTACAGTGATGCCAAATGATTTAACAGACGGTCGCTTATCGGATACCGAATTGTTACTCAGACCGTCGGCGTTCGTGTCTCAAGAGAGTTTTCGCGAACAGCATCGGCAACGATCGCCGTCTCCTTTGAAGGAAAACGTCGACCAGAATTGTACCTCGACGAAACGACACCTGAATTTGGAAGTAAGTCGAGCCAATTTCGTTATTTATTTCAACGGCGACCTGCCTACCGAGATTTTCCGTTATTTAAATGAAGATTGGGTTGGGATGGTGGAGAAGGGAACAGGGGGTGGAGTTGAATTGTGATCGAAATTGGCAATGAAGCAGCTCATGTCCTGTTTTGTAAGTTGTAGTGAGAATAAAATTGGGCTAGATTCAGGAAAAAGGATATCAGCGAATTTGGTCACCAAAAGACCGATTATGGAAGGGAATATGGATCAGTTTTTAATCCTTTTATCGCTATTATGAATTATTGGTTCATTTTGGTGTTGATTTAAAATAATACCAAAGACTGTAGAAATATGCTCAATCTAATTTAAATTCTATAGTTTGTTCAACTCCTCTAACTCTAACAAAAAGTTACAACGTACATATTGTATTAGAATTAGAACTTGGAAGTTTAGATGAGACTTCCATCGCTTCAATGCATCAATCAAATATTATCGAAGAAACCTAAAATTTCCAAATTTTTGAACTAGGATGGGTCATTTCTGGTCGAAAATTGGGTTTCTTGATATATATCATTAATGACACCAAAATACACCATCAACCGGCATTTGGACCAAATTCGTTTGTTTTTTACCTTTTTTCCAATTTGCTTTTGAAATACTCGAATGAAGCAATTTTGAGGACCCACAACCTCTTCAAGATGATCTAGAGGCCTAAAAATCATGTTTGGGCTTGTTTCAAGTCGATATCTCTCATATTTCAACAAAATTGAGCAACTTTGATTTTATTTTGCTCTTTTTCAAGAATTGAGTATTTTGGACTTTGGAAAAAT
>FIZU01002103.1:0-10228 GCA_900064475.1 Pseudococcus longispinus
ATTTTTGCATATTTGGGCTCAAAAATGCATAAAATATGCGCATATTCTGAGATTTTTTCTGCATAAAATTCAAAGCTCTACAAATGAGTTTCAATTTTCACACATTCAGTTATTTCCTTTAATCGTATGATGAAATCAAAATTGACATTATTGGTTAAATGGAGGGGAGGGCTACAAAATTGAAAATTTTCGTCTAAGATTGAAATTTTATAGAATTTTTTCGACCAAGATGAACTTTTCCCTAATTTTTTCGAGTTTCATGTTTTTTGTTTTTTTTTTTGTTCAAAAAGTCAACACTTTACAAAATTTTTGTCTTCAACTAATTTTCATGAAAAAAATTGGAGCATTTTTCTTATTTTGGATGCAACTCCCCCCCCCCCCCCCGTCCCATTGGTTCAGTCCTCTCGAAAAGTCCTAGAAAAACATTTGACGATTTTTTTTATGACCTTTTCATATTATCAGGAACCAAACAAATCTCAGCTGGATCTAATATGCTTATAAGAAATTATTATGAGAAAAGATCCTGGATTTCGATTTCGTAGGTCACTTTTCACTTCATTTTCCCCCAAAAAAATATGTAAAAAACACAACTTTTTCCAATGTTTCTTCCTCGAATCTAGAAAAAAATTATCATTTGGTGTCTTTTTTTGGTCACATGATTATCAAGTTGATATTTATTGTTTTTTTCTGTTTCGTGTTTAATCTGTGCTTGAGTTTTGAGATAGTTCTAAAAATGATAGAAATACAGTCAAGAAATCGGACTTTTTGGTCATTTTTTTGGTATAATAACGTTGTTAAAGTCATTTCTATGTACCTATTCCTGAAAGAATTAGGTCACATTTTTCGTTGAAGCTGGCGATCTTTGAAAATTAGCGTGAAAAAGCCCCCCCCCCCTCCTCAGACCACATTGGTCATTTATATTTCCATACTATCCATGGATTGAAAGTATAAAACATGAGATATGTTTTCTCTGAAAATTTTTTCAAGTTCAAAAAAGTTTGACGAAATGTCTAAAAGTCAGCGTTAGGTAAATAGCTGTCCAAAAATATTCTGATTTGAACTTTTTTTGAAATTTTTCAAGTCCAAAAAATTCATTTAGATTCTTAAAAAAATTTTAAATTCCAAAAATGTCTGAAATTCTGCGTGATTTCAAAAATTTTGATAGTTCAAGAAGTTTGCATGACAAACTGATGAAGTGTCAGAAAGTTAGCGTGATTTCTAAAATTTTTCAAGTACAAAAAATCAGTGAAAATCTGAAAATTTTTCCAAGTCCAAAAAAGACTGAAAAAATGTCTAAAAGTCAGCGTCACGGAATTTCGTCACGTTTTTCAAGAGTTTGGTCATCGCAAAAGCATATCATATGCTAATAGAAAATTCATTTGAAGGGATGAGACGGAGAATGTATGGTACTGATGATTGTGCATTAGATAGAAATTTTTGTAAAAATTTTGTTTAAATTCAAATTTCAAAAAATTGAAAGGGCTGTAGAAATACATAGATTATTGAAGTTTTTGAAAACATGAATTTTGATCTTTTTTTGCTATTTGTTTTTGATCAAAAATTTTTTAAAAATTGGGAATTTTTAGGTAAATAAGAAGCGGAGCTATCGAGAGCCAAAGTTGACTCAGACAAATGTTATTTTCCTCCTCCTCGCCCCTCCTCGGAAAAAATCTGGAAAAGTTTCCAAAATTTATAGCTACATTTTTTCTAAAAAAAAATGTTTGATTGATTTTTTTTATTTTGAAAAAATATGAAAATTGAACTTTTTCAATGAATTTTGACTTAAAAAGCGTGCTTACAATGAAATTTTTCACCAATCCAATATTCCTCGATTAAAGAAACCGATCTTTAGTTCCGACCTCAAATTGCTAAAAATAATCAGCTCGAGGAAACATTGACCCTGCACCGGCTCGGATATACTTGAAATGTATTAATGAGGTATTTTGATCTAATTTCGAGATTCGGAAACGGTATTGCCATTAAAATTTGCATAACTTATTCGAGTTGTACTATACATGCCCATATCATTGAAACATCTTGTTAGAATAATATCTATAACTCGATCCTCTATCTTCTCCCTTCCCCTCGCTTCCCTCCCTCAGCTCCATCGTATATTTTCCAACTACCCTTTATGTGTAACTCGGACGCACACGCGGTAGCCATACGTGCCGAGCTCATTAATCCGAGCACATTGAGAAAATAGAATTTTGTTATGGTTCATCCAACACATTAAACGCGGATGCGGTTTAATACCTCCCCGAATTGATTAGAAAATGATGGCATAAGCCAAACTGTACTGGAAGAAACATGTTCTCCATTAGACATTTCACCGAGAGAAGATAATCGCGTTAAAATATTTCAAGCTCGGTATTCCATCTCTGTTTTACTCTCTGGTCCCGAAGTCGAACTGGGTAGATATAGTGGGTACCGTGTACAAATGCATAATCGAGGAGGATACCTCCGTCTTCCAAGGTTTGACCAAGGTCGTCCTAAAAGGTAATTAGTTATCTATTTTGTACGATTATATCGGAATGGAATGACGAATCGTAGTGGATGCCGGACCGAGGAGATATGGGCTGTAAAATGTACTGTACTATGCGTAAAACTTTTACGATGTTTAAATTCGAAGGTGTTAAGAGGAATATTTTGAGGAATGCAGATCTATACGGCAAGATGTTTAGGATTTGTTTATATCGGCAAGATTGCGGTTTAGGTGTCGGTTATTTTTGTCGTATCAATAAACCGGTTAGGTTTGGTTGAGGGTACAATATGAGTTCACTTTCGGTTTTCGATAAAAAAATATAACGGTTGGTTGATTTGCCAATGTTGAAGAATATTGGACAAGGCGATAGTGAGAATAACTCGGTTATATGGTATTATGGGTTTCAAAAAGACAATTCGAGCTGGTAATTAAATTGGAAAAGGTTGGACTGGATGTAGACTCCATTGATATACTATTTTAGAAGTAATTAAACTTCGTTAACTCGACCGAGTGTATTAATTAAACCATTGCCAGAAGCCAATTTGATACGTGGGCGGTGAAGAGTATCTGTATATTGTACAGTCTTTTGCACGTACTCGTCTCATAGCACCGAATACATTGTTTCTAGCTCTAATATTGTTTACTTTTGCGGTGTAGAATGTGTCGTACGTCGTTCAGATTGCGTAATATTTTCGTGCCATCGAGGTACACGATATGCGCGTGTAAAAGTGCCCATAACTGAAACATTATACACGGCGGATTGGATTTAATTACATACGAAATGACGCCAGCTCAGCTATTTCGATGGATGTAGATAATAGGTACGAGACGTACAGGACGTTGGCGTCCATCGCCAACCATCATCGTAATGGCCAAGTCGCCTGGAAACATCGGATAACCGACGATATGGAAAGTTCCATGTATATCGTCGACGAAATAGAAGACGAATGCTTTCACACGTCCGATTTCGAGCCGTTTTCCGACGACGACGAATACGAACTTGGTCACAGGCTGGTTGGAATCTGCGGCGAAAATTACTGCACTTCTGATATCAGCAGCCTTGACTATTCGCTTTTCGAACCGAAACCTGTACCTAAACGATACGAGAGTTATGCCAATTCCAAGTTTTCGACCGGCCTTATGTATATACTTCGATGTACCGATGGTAAGTTTATAATGAACACGTTGATTAAATCCAACAAAGTGGTATCGTTTTGAATAGACCGATTCTGCCGGACGATTGATGTAAGCCGAATTTGTAATGATATGACAAATGATACCCAGCCCTGAGTACAAATGAGTGATGCGACCATTCGATACAATTAACCAAGGTTGTGGGTATACGGTTTAGTGTATCAGAATCCTTGAAAATATCACGTTTTTTTTCTCTCTTTCTCTATCCTCATCTCGGTATAACTTTCACTCATATCATAAGATACCATTCCAATTTCCAAATCCAACGAGTAATTTTTTTCCATAAGGATGCAGCTTCGTGTAACATATGAGCGATGGTATTGGCAACAATGAAACCTAATCAAGGTGCTGGGTTACTCGGGAAAAAGCAGTGGGCGTTATAGTTTCGGATGATTAGGCCATGTCGAATGTACCATTAGAGAGGAAACAGATGAACGAATGTGGTACCATCGAACGTACTACTACCTATGATCATTGTTTCGTTAATTTTAATTTTTTACTTTGTTACGTTACATTTTTATTTTTTCGTGTATTGATGGAATGCCAAAGATCATCAGTGGTTCCTAAAGTTGGGGGTTGGTTCGAGTATGTTTTTGAGAGATAATCGGTGATTAGTAGTACATTCGATGAGATGTGATTTCGTTGAGTAACAGACTATATATTACGAACGTTATGAAAATAAGTCACATGTGTGACCAAAAAAACTTCACGGTTACAGATTTTGGAAAAATTCGAAATCGAAAAATTCACTCTTGAATGCCAGACAGTTGACATCAGGCACGTGTTATTTGAACAAGTGATACATGACATGTGTCATGTCATGTGATAATCATGTGATTAAAATTTCTACATACTGTTTCACAAATACCATATTTCGCATGACATGGCACGTAACAATTGGTGTATAGTAACTAGTAAGTGACATGTGATACAAAAGTGACATATTTAGCATACCAAGTGACATGATGCATGAAAAGTGACATATGACATTGAACATATGCCGTTTGATAAGTGACACATGTCATGTATTATTTAACAAGGAGCTCAAGTCAAGTACTATATGACAAGTGGCACTTGACTCGTGAAATATGCGAGTATGACGTGTGACTATTAACATGTGTCAAGTGACAAACCGTGTATAACATGACCACTGACATGTCGATGACGTATGTAGCATGACAGAACTCACATAAGACGTAGAAAATGACTCGCATTATTGCTCATATGACAAGTGTGACCTGTGAGACATGACAAATGACATAATAACATGTTGTAAGTGATTCCATAACTGGATATTCGACAAGTCATATCTGAAATGTCTCAAAAAGTGTGACAACTTACATAAACGTCACATGTAATACTGTCAGGTGACAAGACATAAGAAATGTGACATATGACACTTGACAAGTGGTACGTTACATGTCATATGGTGAATAATAATTGGCAAGTGGACTAGTTACATGTGACAAGTGTTCATGACACGTAGTAGGTGACACGTGACAATTTACTTGTATGATATGACAAGTGACATTGATAAATGTTTGGCATATGATACTTGACAAGTAACATGTTACATGCAATAGGTTACAAGTGGCATATGTCACATGACAAGTAATAGGTGACAGATGACATGTCACATGATGAATGATGCTTAACAAGTGACAAGTTATATGTGAGGAGTGATTTGTGACACTTGGTAGATGACAGTTGACGAGTGACTTGTAGAATATGACAAGTGACATGCAACATGAGACATTTGCTACTTGGCAAGTGAAATGTTTCGCGCGATGTGTAACATGTAACAAGTGAGTTGTGTTATATATAGGCATACCAAGGTTTTGTTACATGACATGTGACAAGGTATATGACAAGTGACATGGCATGTGCCAAGTTGAATGACACGTGACAAGTTACGTGACGTGTGACAAGTTACATGATATATGACAAGTTACATGACATGTGACAAGTTACATGACACGTGACAAGTTACGTGACATATGACAAATTGAATGACATGTGACAAGTTACAAGATGTGTGACAGGTTACATAACATGTGACAAGTTACATGACATGTGGCAGGTTACGTGACATGTGACAAATTGAATGACATGTAACAAGTTACACGACATGTGGCAAGTTACACGACATGTGACAAGTTACAAGATGTGTGACAAGTTACATGACATGTGACAAGTCACGTGACATGTGACAAGTTACGTGTCATGTGGCAATTTACGTGACATGTGACAAGTTACACGACATGTGACAAGTTACACGACATGTGACAAGTTACACGACATGTGACAAGTTACACGACATGTGACAAGTTACAAGACATGTGACAAGTTACACGACATGTGACAAGTTACACGACATGTGACAAGTTACACGACATGTGACAAGTTACACGACATGTGACAAGTTACAAGACATGTGACAAGTTATAAGATGTGTGACGGGTTACATGACATGTGACGGGTTACATGACATGTGACAGGTTACATGATATGTGACAAGATCACATGACCGGTGACAAATTACATGACAGGTGACAAATTACGAGTTTGGCAAATTACATGACGCGTGACAAGTTACATATAATGAGTGGCAATTTACACGTGACGAGTGACATGTAATAAGTGACGAGTAGCGAGTTACATCAGAGTGTCTACGGGACACGAAAAGCACAAAATAATGTAAAAATCACAAAATTTTGATAAAACTGATCGAAGTTTGAAGTTTTTTTTTTCCATAATATTCTTACAATTAAAATTTCAATTCTAAAATGTGGAAATTTCAGCTTTGAGTAATTTTGTTTTGTAAAAATTTTTGCCCTCGCTTCGCTTGGGGTTGAAAAATTTATTAATTTTTTAAACAAAATGATGGATATTTTTCAAAATTTTTGGTGCATAAAATCGAATGTTTTCTCGCCAAACCAGCCATCCTTTGAATGTATTGAACTTCTATGGGGGGGGGGGGGGGGTCATGGGGGTCTGACCTCTTTCACGGCAGAAATGTTGAAAAAAATAATGAAATTTCAACATATTTGAATGTCTTTTTTTGAAAAAATTTTCCCCTTCGCTTCGCTCGAGCTTGAAGTAGGTAACTAAATTCACTTAGACTATTTTGATAAAATAATGAATATTTTTTAAAATTGACATAACATCTTTTCTTTTCTCATCAATCTTCTTCCCCTTTGAATCCTTCGATTCGTCCCAAGAAAAATGGTCCTCGTAAAATACAGTTTTTTATGATGAATGAAGGCTAGAAGGTCGAAACCCCAACACCAAATTTACATGCCAAAGACAACGTTTGGTTGGGTTGAGGGACATTATTCAAGAATATTTAAAGTCAAAAAATGACGAAATAACAGTTTCTCCACCTTCTGATTGCTGTAGAACGTTGATTTTTGAATAGGTACTTAAATTTGTTAATTTCAAAAATTCTGAAATGTTTTGAAAACTTGATATATTTATGGTACAAAATATTTCGTTAAACACCATTACATTCAAGGATGACTATTCGGGAAATGAAGAGGAAAGAAGTTGAGAGGATAAAATAACAAAGTTTTTGCTTTAAATTGCTCGCCAATTCATCATCATCGCCATTATTCAATATCATACACACGTACATACGAGTACTTAGTATAATTTTATTACCAAACTGCACATTTCAAAAAAATTCCTCATTCCGACGAACAAATAATTTTATAAATATTCGCAAATTGTTAGATCGACGGAAACGAAGTACAAACTACGAGTATTTGAGGAATTTCGATTACACATCGCAGGGGTATAAAAATCTCCGGAAGACCAATTATCCTTCGTACACACATCAAAATATTAACACAGTTACCTGATTCAAAAAAAAAAAAAAACTCGACAAAATCGAAATTAATTTTATCTCGGGCGGAAGGGACTAATGGTTTTAATAAAAATTTTCCACATTCTGGCACAGGCCATCTCATACCGGGTGTCTAGTTAATTTAGGACCAAAAATGTTGCCAACATATCAAAAAAGTATTATTAGTTAATTACAATTTTGTATAAATAATTAATTAATGACTTTATGGCGCGGATAATCATTTTAAACATTATTTTTACAGTATTTGTGAATATTTATATTCATAATACGTTTGAATCGCCATTTATTTATTGAAAAAACATTAAATTTATTTATGAGTTGCAAATTTTTTCTTTGTTGGCAACACATCTTGGTCCTAAATTAACTAGACACCAGGTACCTGGCTCGATTGATAATACGCGGTGTTTTTTTTTATATCCGCAGGATAAACGGGACGTTATTTACTCGCGGATTGCTATGTTATGTACGTTACCATTTGAAAATATAATGAAAGGGCAGTTAATATACCTGAACGAAAAGGTATACTCTTGTTTTGTATACGTTCACAAAAGGTTACACTACTTAATTGATTCTCTTTTCTGCTGCCTATATTAATGACCAAACACGAAATTCGTGTTTTCAATACCTCCGGAATGGATTTCCTCCAGTTCCAATGTAAACGAGAAAAATATGGAAAAAATTAGTTTTTTAAAAAAAATTGTTATTTTTTACCAAAAAAAAAGAGTAATCTGCGTTACGTGAAAAGTTTAGCAGTGCCTTTGGGTGAGCTTTGGGTTGTATTTTTTAACCATTTTCTCACGAATACGTATACGAAGCCCATTAGCTATTAAATGGTTAAACGTTGAAGTTTAAATATCGGTTGGCGAGTCGATGTTTTATTAATATTTTAACCAGTAGGCAAAATACTGTAGGAAACGAAGGTAATAAGATGTTGATTTTGAAATTAACCGAGAGGGAAATTTAACCAGATCGTGATCGTTTTCTGTAGGTGATTTTCTATTAAATGAAAGACTTTAGCGAAACTGAACAGTGTATGATGCCGGCATCCATCTCGAACGGTAGCTCTCGAGTACAGCTGAAGGCAATTTAGAAGGTTATTTTGCCATTTTTGTAGAAATATTCGCAAGGGGTTGTTAGTACTTAGTTGCATCGTTAAATATATGCTAGTAGCAACGAAAAAGGCATATCTTCTTTATTACCATATGTTTCTATGTCATGTCTGTGGGCAAATCGCATTGTAGAAAGTCGCACATTTACACCACAGTGATAAGTTTCTTTATGGTCTGACGAATTCGATATTTTCATATTTTTTTGTAGATACATTGTGCAATACGAGAATTTCCAAACGTTCGGTGTAGATATAGACTACGACACGTATCGTAAAAATAAATGGCAACTGAAAATTACTCCAAATGGTTGCGTATAAAATGCCGCTAATATAATGAAGTTTTATTGTCAACTCGTGTAGGATAAAAGTTGACGAAAAATTATCATCAATGTTGACAAGTTTCATTTATGAAACGCTTGACTTTCGTCATCTCGTTTCGGAATTAGGTATATTAGATTAACGAAGGCCATATTTGAAGTCTGCATGGCTCGAAACAGTAAAATTTTCAAATAACATCGAAAGTTTTTCTTCGCCTATGGTTCTTTATTGAGATATACATAGTTTAATCCGAGTGTTCCCGATGGTCAATTAATCTCGCAGATTTACTCTATTCGTCCAACACGTTCGTATGTGATTACGAAATAACGTTATGTAAAAATAATACTTACCGTTCGAATTATAAAAATATAATCTGATAGCTTAACCTTTCAAACTACTAAAACGACCTTTTGTTCTAATTTTCGTCTAAATCGTTAAATTCATATAGTCAGTAGAGTTAATCTCTCACATAGTTCGAGCTTCGGGCCCAAGCCAATGTGGTGCTACGTCATCATACGCTCTAATCTAACTCGGACATCTGTGAAAAAAATTACGCCCGACGTTAAAATTTGTTTCAAAAAAAAAAGAATAAGAGGGAAGTAAAGAAGTATTTTATGAGGTGGAATGGAAAATGAACTAGTGAATTCTTATCACTGGTTTTTGTACGCCTCAATTGGTTAACAATCATTTTGAAAGGTTATGATTATATGAAAGGTGATGAGAATAAACGGGGAGGTTGAAGACAATTAAGTACATATTTTTATTCGTGAAATTTTATAGATAATTATGCACAGATAATGCTTGAAAATTTACTAATGGTTTCGTATAGCAAAGTGAAACAATTTGATGATTTGCCTAAAAAGAGGAAAGAGAACGATGGGATTTTTATTGGTTGCGTAATTCTTGTTTCTCGTCATACGTCACACATTGATTTTTGGAGTACCTACGTATAAAAAAAAATGATAATTTTTGTGGTTTCGTAAACACCAAGAGTCCAGGGTGTTTCGTTTTTTGTATTTTTTTAGAGAGTTGTAGGGGGTCGGAAAAAGTTATGGAGTGACGTCAAAAGACCGCGAAAATTTTTTTGGATTTCTGACTAAAAACCTCATCTTCCCAAACGGGTTTCAAAATTTTTAAAAATTAAAAAAAAATTATTTCGATTTTTTTCGCTTATTTTTGAGTAATTGAAGGCATGTATTCAGGGTGTCTAACAGGTCAAGCTATCTGATAAGTCAAGCTTTTTGCCTTGAGGTCAAGCTGG
>FIZU01002106.1:0-26417 GCA_900064475.1 Pseudococcus longispinus
TTTATGATTTAGATATCATTTATCAAGCTCCTGGAATATTGACCGTCAAATCTGCGTAATACATACACATTTTTTTGATTTGTGGTGTTATTGCTCCCGCTAGATTCATCGTTTTTGCAAATTTAAGCGAATTAAAAAACACCACAAGTCAAAATGCTCTCACCTATAATCATTTTTTCAAAATTTTGACATGACCTACATATACTACATCTGAAAGAGGTTCAAAAAATGGAAAAAAAAAAGGAAAGTTATTTTTTTGAGTTGTGGTGTTATTGCAGCTATGGTGCGATATCTGACTTATAAAAAGACGAATTTTTGAAAAAATCGAAACAATCATTTAAAAATGTATGAAATTTATTAAGTCCAAATAGTCTAAAGTGTGAAGTATGACATAATATCTAGAAGTCATTATTAGTGAATTTCGTGACGTTTTTCGCGGATTAGATCATCGAAAAAGTATATACCTACCTAATTACCTACTATGCTGAAACAGTTATCCCATGATGAAGGACTATCTAGTGAAAATAGGGAATAGGTATGATGAAAGTGAGAGACTATCTTGTGACAAAGAACGTTATCTCACGACAAAAAGATAATTTCGTGGCAAAATTGTCCCATAGTAAGTGTTATCAGGCAAACAATTGTACTTGTTGCGTTGAAATACTTACTCAGAAAAAAATTCATTTTCATTTGCAAAAATAGCACCTAAAACATATTCGACTAGTCATATTTACATATTTCTCCCCGACAGTACTTCGAAAAAATATTATTCCATTTCAATTAGAATTCGTACAAATTTCATGGAATAAATACACTCCCTCAAAAAATAACATTAAAACGATTCGTAAAACCTTTGAAATGCTACTTTCGTCATTTTTGCAATAAAAACTGAATAAAGTTTAACGAACCCTTTTTATTTTCAGACTTCACATCATTTTCGAACACCTACGGTTTCCCTCACCCTAGCAAAATTCGATACAAAAAATTTCATATCTCATTCATTCGAATGCCACTAATCTACAAAATATTTCGTAATTACTCAAATTGTATCAATATTCAATATCTAGGCTCCTTTGAATATGTCAAATCGGATACGCCGAATGGAAAATCACCGAGATGCCACTCTTCAGTGGAAAAAACACCGTCGCCTAGGTTGGAAAATTTCTGGAATTTCCCTTGCAACTTTTTTTCCCTCAATACGAGCGATGAATGCGAAAACGTGGAGAAGTATTTCAAAGGATTTAGAAATGACGTAATTTCAAAACGTGGCTGGCCTCGGAACGTTTTCGCCAAACTTGACAAGGCAGGATTAGGTGAAAAGGCGCGGCGGTATTTTTGCCTTGCAAATGTTTCGGTTCGGGTTCGCGGGGCTAACGTGTCTGGCTGACTCGAATAAATATAGACGTGAAGGTTTTTCGCGAAAATACGAGTAGCTACGTAATCGCGAAACAGTGATGTTTTTAACGTTGTCGATGCGAAAACGTATACGTATCTAGTCAAGTGACGTTGTACGTTGATAGAAGACGAAGAGCAATATGGGGGTTGATAAAGTATCAACTGATCGGTGAAATTATCAACGAAATGATGTGTATTATGGAATTAATTTTCGTCGATTACGCCACCATCATTCTATCACGTGAACAGAGTTACATTTCAAAACAAAAATAGTGCCAGAACGAAAGCGAAAAAAATTATTCCGCAACATTGACGTCGCCACACTACCGTCTTATTTACAATAAATCAGTAAATAACGTCAATTGCGTAATTGCTATGTAACGCTTTTTTATTGATAAATTTTTTTTTCTTTTTCAATCTTTGAACTTGATAGCCGCTATTTTATGTGTCATGTTGTGTTTTTTTTTCAACCATGATTTTTTTTAAAGGCCACCAAAGAAAAAGATTGGAGAATGATATTACTCGTACTATATAAGATGTTATCTCTGTAGATTATAGGTATTCTTCTGTCTATACGTATTTTTTCCAAATAATGACCCCAGACGAACGATTATTAATACAATAAACGCGAGAAAAATATAAAAAATGGATTTTTTACGTGTTGTTCCAACGTAAACGCAATTAATTCGAAGAGAAAAAAAATGCCTTTCAAAGAGTATGAGATAATTTCAACGCAACGGTCAAGGTTCCCCACAGAAAAAGATATACACGACGTTTTCAGCTGATAGCGGTGTTTTTTTCATCCTTACATATTTCGAATGAATTTTAGTAGTGGATAAGGCAGATATTACGGTGATATAGGTATTTGTTCAAAGATACGAGTAAACATCCTGCGAACGAGACTCGATTTGAAACCATTTTCCAGATTTTTGAGGTGAAGGGGGGCGAGGTGGCTGAGATATCGCCTTAAGAAGGAACGGATGTTGATTTCATGAATTCACGTGTCGAAGCAAGAAATCTGAGACAAAAATCATTCGTTTGATAAGATACGAGTAAATGGCTCGGTTTTTCGTTATCTTGCCGTCGAGTTGTTTGTTACCATGTTATATTCGCGATTACGTCTTGGTTATTTATCGTGGGTAGCTAGAAGATTAGTATATGTAGGTACCTATGACCGAGGAAATGTTGAAAGAATCTTCAATTTACAAAAAAAATAAATAAATAAAAATACAAGAGTAGTCATTTTTAGACTAGTTCCAATTAAAACAGATTAAAAACAAAATACATATAGGTATAATTTTGATTGGAATTTTTGTTATTGTGAAACAAGCGAGTCTTTTGGAAATTGGGTCATTGCAATAATTTGCAATCAAGCTCATTTCAAGCTACGAGTATACAGGGAGTTCCAGTCGCAGTGCACCGCCTTCAAACCAGAGATTCAGCTACCCAAACTACATAAGTGTATGCATGTTTGCCGACCTCAGGATTTGAAGGGACAAAGTTATTCACTAGTCCTGGTAGATGTTTCAAAACGTCGTAACTCCGCTGATAATATAGATAGGCAAATTTTTTTCAAAACTTTATTGTAGAACTTTCCAAGCCCTACAAAATGAGTTATATTCATGTTTTGCTTAACTCTAAAATTGAAGGAACTACAATGATTTGAAAATTTCTGGGCTTCATAACACTTTTAGTTTTTAAGTTATGTAAAATTTTGTAAGTCATTTTTTGATGAGCTTTTTGAGCTGTACAAAATGGGCGAATAAATTTTTGCCCAACTCCAAAATCGAAAACATGAGAGACCATTTTGAAATAATTTTGAAAAGAAAACATTGAATTTTGAGAAAATAATGTCACTTATCATCTTTTTAATGGTTGTAGCTCCTTCAATTTTAGAGTTATGCTAAAAAGTATTAGTTCATTTTGTAGAGCTCAAAAAGCTCAACAAAAAATGAGCTACAAAATTTTGCATAACTTGAAAAGTTGAGGAGTTATGATGCCTAAAGATTTTCAAATTATTGCGGCTCCTTCAATTTTAAAGTCAGACAAAACATGAATATAATTCATTTTGTAGAGTAGAGATTGGAAAGTTCTACAAGAAAGTTTCAAAAAAATTTGTCTATCTATATTATCAGCGGAGTGCCGGGGAGGGGGGCTGAAATGAGAAATTGACTGACTGAAATTTGGGAAAAATTGGAAAAATTTTTTTAGAACGTATTGTGACATTTCCACCTATCTTCAGTGAAATTGGACTTCGAAAAACGTAATTTTTACATTTTATTCATTAACTAAGATATTTTTCGTTAAATGAAGCAACACTTGGTGGGTAGCAGAAGATTTGGAGAACGTATGATCAACTTCTACACTTTTTTTACCTCAAAAATGATCTTGAAACGAGTTTTAAAAACTTTGAAATCCCATAAAAGGTCAACAAAAAATGTGCATTTCTAGATGAAAGTCTCATATGTCGTAATAACAATTTTGCAGATTTTTTCGTTGTATCATCTACTAAAACTTTCCACAATTTTTTTTTTTAATTTTTCGCAGTCATTTTTTTAGAACGAAATTACATTCGTAATTAAATTATTTCCAACTCATAAAATTAAAAAGATATTATTCTGGTTTTTCATCTCAAAAATGACTAAAGGAATTTTAGAAAACTTCAAAAGCTCGGTATGTACAAATACTTTGATCTATCTTACTTCTCCATGATTTCTTTCCAGCTATTAATTTTTTTCTATGGGACTTCGTTTTCGAGATTTTTGCAGTCAGTTGTTTCATTTTTGAAATGATCGATTTCGTAAATTTTTCATAAACAGGGATTTTCCAGCCAAACTGATGGTGCTACGAAAAAAAATGCAAGGGATGAACATTGTAGAGCTTGGAATTCTCTTTCTTCTAAGAGCTTGAAGTTTTTTTCTAGGAGATTTGGTTTTCAGGATTTTTACAGTCAAAGTGTTATTTTTTATCGTCATAACCATCAACCTTTTGAATGTTCCACCCTGTATTTTACACGAAATTGCTTCATAAGCATTTTTTATGAACAATAATTTTAAAATAGCTGAATTTGCGATTTTCGAAAATCAGCTAAAACTTCATTTCAACAGATTCTGGGAACTTGGAATGATGTTTCTCGATAGTGTGTGCTGATTTGACACATTTCTTGTTAAAAATGAAATGATTTAGAAGTCCCCCTCCACCTCTGAAACTTGAAAATAAGGTGCAGATCTCGTCTCCGTACAGAAGAAGGTGTAGAAGGGTAAACATTTCCAGCGCGTTATCTCGATGTGTGAGCACAACTCCCTCTTCTCCCTCCTATCATCAAGATTTCAAAAAAAGGCAAATTGGATTCTTTTTTATCACATGAATGGAATCTTTCATCTAGAATATTCAAGAAGATGTACTTTTCGAAATAGAATTCGGAAACTGACGTCATCAATTCTTGAAATGAGGCTGATTGTATAAATACATAATTAATTCAAAGCTCCTACGAGTATTATTAGTCACTTTTCAGAGACTTTCGCACAAAAACAAAATATTAATAAAATACCTTCCCTCCCTTCACATTCTACAACTTTGGCGATATGATCGAGTATAAGGAGTCATCCAATATCGAGTCAATTAAAGCAAATGATATACCTACATGTTACACACTCATGTACTTATTATTCCATAAGGACCATAAGTTACACAATTCGCTCCATATTGGTTGGATATCGACTAAAACGTATCTTTTCTATTATAAAGTTTTCCTCTACACGCCTCGTCGTGTCAATACGACAATTCTAATTACTCTAATATCGAAGACAAACACCATACACAAGTTGTAAACAACCATAGTCCAATCTTCTCATCTAATTCGACTCGTGTTATCTACGCGCTGGTCATTAGCACCGGGTTTACTCCGGATCAGCGAATTCTCTCCACCTTTTATAACGTGAAATTATACAAGTACGAGCCATCGGCAGACCGTAGGTAGAGGTATGACTACACGATCATCCTTCCACCTCGATATCCATGTCGCCGTCGATCTTCGAGTACACCGTTCCTCGCAACCTTGATTATTTGTATGTTCGAATACGACGAGTACACATGTACATGAAACAGGAAAAGGTACATAACCTTGATGTACTTCCTTATGTACACTACATATACTCGTACACACGCATGCATACCTTTCTCTCTCTCTCTCTCTCTCTCTGTACCACCATTCGGATACATATTTATTGATTTTCCATCGCTGCTTTGTCGTCGCGGTGTCGTTGTACGACATGTTGTCGTAATTCGATGACACGAATTACGCAATAATCCAACGTGATCACAAAGTCACAAACCGATCAACCTTTTTCCAAACCAAACGCTCATAAATTCTAGTTCACCAAAGCATAACCACCGCCCTTCTTATTTTTTTGAAAACATTGCATCGAGGACGACCACCTTTGCAAGGGTGGCAAAAATTTCAACGGAAACAACCGAGCAATTTTTTCACTTTACTTTTATTTAGCACCTCGACTCCTGGCTGAAACCTACAACTAATGCCATCGCCTCGTGCTGTAAATTTTCGCAACGATGCAGGTGTTTTTTCTCTTTTTCTTTCCTCTGCTCAATGATTCACCGGATGCAGTCTAGACGATCGGTGAGAAAGTAATGCCGCAATTTAGGTACTACTACTTGGATCGCAAACGTACATGCATCAGCTACTCGAAATTTTTCTAGACCCTAGTTGATAAAAAACATTTTCAGATGTTTTAAGTTCACTCGTATGCAAATGAAAAAATGTTGGTGACGAGTGGCGATGGTATTTACGTATCTTTGATGGGACCCGCGACTTCCAAGAATCCATAGCTCAAAATACTTCGAGCAACATATGTAGCTGCTGCTTGTGTGCATATAAAAGTGTATTCGTTTGTTAGAGAAGCATATAATCCAAGAATCAGTTATCTCACATTTTTTTGTCCGAAAATTGAAAAATTTTATACCTACGTAAATTTTAGAAAACTTTGACTCCTCGAATATTTTTAAATCTAAAGTCAAAAAATCATAATTGTTGAAAATCTTGAAATAGTCAAAAATTTCATAAAAATCAGAGCAATTCGTATTGTAAGAATGGTCAAAAAATCGTGAAAATTGTTGGGAATGTGGTAAAAATGATTGAAACTGCGATAAAAATTGATGAAAATATTGTTAATAAGCCTGTAAAATCATAAAAACTGTCGAAAATCTTATAAAAATTTTCGAAAAGTTCGTAAAAATCAGCCAAATTATTGTAAAAATGGTACAAAAATCATGAAAATTTCGTAAAAGTTCTCAAGTTACCATAAACATCGATAACCACTTTTAATCTTCTTTTGATTATTTTTCCTTGATATCTCAAATAATTTTCTATAATCAATTGACGATTTCAATATATTTTTCGAAAATCAACATGAAAATGATTACAATCAGAGAGGGGAAGAGGTTCAGTCCAAAAATTACGTTAATTTTTCAAAAAAAACGATTAAGTAATTACTTATTTTATCATTTTTTGTTGAAATTCCTTAGCTTCTATTTCAATAGAGTATCCAACGAATTTTGAAAAAAATGATCAACTGGAAGTTCGTCAATGTTGCAGATAATGTTGATAAAAAAGTTTTGCTAATAATTTTTTTTTTCAATGTTTATTTTCTTTCTCACTTTCAAAACATTTTTACCAATTTGTACGATATTTCAACTATATTAATGAAACTTTCAACGATTTCTAAAATCATCCATAAATCTGCAACTCGATTTAACAATAGATTTTCAACGAAAAATAATTTTTGAATCAGAACCATGACTTTTTCAATGACTTTCATGACTTTTGGTCACCCCATAAATTCACTGAATACGTTAATGTGAAACATTAGGTTCATTTCAGATCACCAAGGCAGACAGAGGTCAGAATGGTGATAAGTTCCACCCACGTAATAATAATTTTGAACCATAATCAACTTTCTTTTAAATCCTAATTCTGGAATAAATTTTAATGAAAACCTTTTGGTGCAGAAAATTACACAGTGTTCATTTTTTCACCCCACTACTTACTTAATCGATATGTACCAACATGTTTTCGAAGAAATAGAACAAAAAACCAAACCCTCGACACCTCCTTGGAGAAAACAACACAAATATAATCAATTATCTCACCTCCTAATAAAAATACCCACACGCAATCATTTCAACACCACCAAACCTTCCACTGAAAATAATTTATTTTCGAACTACTTCTCGACCATATTACACGATTGAGCTATCTATATAATTTTATCACTTAATACAAAGTATACGTATCTCGTAACGCCACACAACGCTTCTGCACACGTGCCATAACATGGCGTTCACAAATTACTATACGTTAAATTCTACACACTATATCAACGTACATATCCGTTCATTCAGATTATTTTAAAACACCGTACACATTACACAAATTAGTATAATAACTCGAGCGTTCGACCAAACTTGTTAAACGCAGGTACACAGTCCGAAAGCATAAAATGAATCTTGCCTCTACGCAATACGCACCTCCCTCCTCAATATTCAATCAAATTCGCTTCAAATTACTTCACAGTCAGTGGGTAAAAATTCTTTAAAATTTTCCTCAAATCATTATTCCAACCAACATTTCACTCGATTATCGAAATAGAAAAAAAAATTCACAACAAACAAACACAACATTGCCAACATCAAAAGATTATTGATTTATTGAAAATCAATTCATTCGATTCGCCAATCTCGATACGACTAATATCGGCGACCAGCGTAGAATGAATCACGAAGAAAAAATTCGTTTGTTGGGTAACTGTTATTCTTTGAAAATTTTCGTAATCGATTATTTCACTGATAAAAGTGAAAATAACAAATACGTAATCAAAACAAAATACCCCGAGAAGCGAGATTATAGATAAACTTAATAAGTATTATCATCGTTATTCTACGTATACACTACAGACGGGTGATTGAAGGCACCATTTTTATACACGTTATTTTTAAATGGAATATTTTCTGAAATAAAGCATCTTATGTATTGAGATACTCGTATCAAGGAGAATAAATCTCTCAATTTCACAAAAACACGATGAAAGGAAAAATACCGATAAATTTTTAAGGGTGGAAAAAACATAGACGATGCCTTTGGGAAATAAGTAAACAATGTTCGAAACAATGAGAAAATTTCAAGGGTAAAATTTTTTCAGAAAACCCAATGAATTGGCAAATTTTAAAACGCAGTCCTGCATTTTGAAACTTTTAAGATGTTGTTTTGGTTTTGTGCAGTGAATCTGATCTACACGAACAAGCTCAAAATACTGACGAATGAGCATTAATATTGTTCAAAACTTTGTGAAATTGACTTCAAAATTTTGCAAAGTCGTCGTCAAAAGATTTTTTTTCGAATCGAACAAAATTCAATTCAAGAGTGTTTAATTAAACTGCCCCAACATGATTAAAAATGAACTAAAATGTATAAAACGAAAAAAAAAAGGTTCAAAACAAAAACAAAAAATGTACAAAACGTTCTTAAAATTATTTGAAATATTGTAAGAACTGGTCAACTCATTGTAAAAATACAACTAAACATAAAAAACTCAAAAAAGCTCGAAAATTTGTATCAAATGTCGTAAAGATTGTTTAAAATGTGGTAAAAATTGATAAAATAAAAAAAATTAATAAAAATAAAATTTTCAAAATACATTTGAAATTGTTCAAAATCTAGTGAAATGCATTCAAATCACTGTGAAAAACACAAAAAGGAAAAAATTTCTAAATAGATTGAATATTTCCATAAAATGTGGTAGGTAAAGATTGTTTAAAATATTGTAAAAATTGATAAAATTGCAATAAAAATTGTTCAAAACTGCGTATAAATTTTCATAAATCGTTACAATATTGATAAAATTGTCCCAAAAATCGTTTAAACTTTATCATAATTCATACGTAAGTCGTTCAAATCATGGTAAAAATAATATAAGACAGAAAAAATACTTTTTGAAATTACACTGTCCTGAATTTTGAAACTTTTATTAAAATGTTGTTTCGGTTCTGTGCAATGTTTCTGATCTAATTTTTAGCGTAGATTTCGAAAATGTTATTGGCTTTTTCAATCGCGTAAGGGTTTTTCATAAAATGAATTTTTTCGTTGAAACCTTTTTTACATTTCACACTGAAAGCCCAGTTTATGAGCAAACTAAGCATTTTATGAAAGAAATGAATACTTTTTTCTATACAGAATGCTTTCGATAAAGAATTCTAAAAAATTCCAATCGACTATTTTTCATAAAATAAAATGGAAAAAATAAATACGAACAAGAAGAGAATTTTAGAGTTGAAACACAAGTTAAAGGTCAAGATTCCAGTTAGTTAAAAACATCGAAAATCTCACGACCATGCAAATAAATGAATCACAATATTTTCATCAAATCGTACACCTGAAAATTGAACTTTCAGCTTCTATAGCAAATCGATCGATCAAAGATTTACCTCAAAAATCAACCATCGCATACAATTTTGCAATACATCCCTCATCAGCCAAATTTCCTTATCCATCAATTCTTTCTTACACATTCGCCATATAACCTTCTGAACTAACTGCGATGAAAATGCACATATGCCAGACTTGGCATTCTTAAAAAAAGACGTATGCTACCATATAGAAACCCCGAGAACCGAAGTAAACTACATATAGGGTATTTTATCTATTTAAATTCGTCTGTGTTATGCATTAAAACCGTCTTCTCGTCTTAAATTATTCCAAATATTGCAACATTGGCGGACGTAAAAATAAATTTAAATTTGTTTACTACGCTATACTGACTCAGATAAACTTTACAGACGGTGCTGCCAAATTCCCCGTATTCACTGTCGCGTGTTTATCTGTACTTTACATTGTTATCATTTCACATTCGTCGACTTTATAGACTCCCATATATCGTGTACTCTTTTTCTCGTCCCTTTACCTTCCATTTTTACAACAACCATCATCGTGTATACATACAAACCAACGTACCTACCTATCTACTCAACTACCTATTCGCTATATAACTTATAAATACTTCTCTTCTGTACATATAATTGATATCGAAAAAAATTTACTGCTATTAAAACACTAATCGCATAAGTAGAAGCAGGTACTGCAAAGTGTACGATACTTTCGTCCTCGAGAATTACCTAAAACTCGTCCCAAAACATAGAATACGAGTATGCGAAGGTATATTAAGCTAAAAAATTTTTTTTTTCTCCTACACAATCCACATACAATTTTATTACATTGTTTCGTGAAAAATATCGTCCAACGTCGGTCATCTTCGTACAAAATGTGTATCACATGAAGCTTATTTTTTTCTCCAACAAAATCATTCTCATTCATACGTCTTCCTTTCATGCAAACAATAAACAAGCACAGGCTACACTTTGATGAAAATATATCCCATAATTAGGTACTTCGCTACATACTCGTAGACCTATCAAAATCAACGGCCTGCTTTTACGAAATTCACTGCCTATTTTGATAACGTTATATTCCATGTACTTGGAACCGGTCAACGAATTCGTATTATTCAAAATTACCCAACGCGATGGCGATACAAAAGTCAGTCAAATAACCCATTAAAAATTACCCGAATGCACGTTATCAAACCAACACTGTGAACGTATTTTATCGTCGAATTTTTTCACTCGTGGAGTGATAAGCAAATCCAATAATGATAGGCACGAAAAATTCATGTATAACATGACTATCTTGTAATACGGTATTTATGTACGTGTGCAATGAGCATCGTTTTTAATCAATTATTTCATTTGTAAAATATTATTGGAATGGAAAAAAATCGTATTTTTGTTGTCCTCAGAGTGGACGAATTCATTCTTTTAGCCTCTGCTTCCTTTTAGCCCTTCATAGCCCAAAAAATTTGAAATTTGGCTCATCGAACTGAATAGGAAAAGTGCATGACAGAATTTTGTTCACCACGTAAGGATGTTAGATTAGAAAGGTACTACCGTATACAGGATGTCCAAAAAAAATTACAAATCCTGTATTTCTAAAGAAATTTTTTTGAAAATGAGGACATTTTTGTTCAGAAGAATCAACTTTCAATTATTTTTGAATTTAATCATGATGGTGTCCAATCAGTGGAGGTTGCATCTTACTAGTGATTCACAAAAAAATCGAATACTAATATATTATTTTTCACGTTTTGCCAAAATTCCTTCAAAAATGAAATTCAGGAGAAGTTCAAATACACAAAACATTCATCTATGGAGAAGAGTCATGATTTGAGGAAACTGGAAGCAGTTACACTTTTAATATCGTACGTGAAATCGTAATTACACAAGATGCCTGAATTACGTATCAATCGACTACCTAATTCATGAATCAAATAAAGAAAATCTATCCGTTTGTGGAGGAGGATAAGTTCTTTTACAATAAACTTCGCTATATAAAATGAAAAATGAAAAAAATGCTTACTTTTCTGACACTGGTTAGCACTCCAGCAATACGACTGTCGAGTCTGGTTGGTATACAAGCAAACCGAACTATTGAAAAATGGGCATTTGGGACAAGAATTAACGTCTCGATTTTCCTGTAAAACAGAACGCAGATTTGATTAATATCCAGCTAAGTATAAGCTTAATCATAAGACAGATTGAGACAAAAAATAATAATACAATAATCTATGTCTTATAAAAAGCAAAACTTTTACAGGCTGATTTCTCTTTTCCATCGTTCGTACGTCGAACAAGAAATACAGACCATTGAATTGGCAGAAAAGAAGAGGAGTGGAACAGAAGAGGGTAGTTAAATTTATTTATGACTTTGTTGATCAATTTATTCCATTTTCTGTCACATCACGTACGTTTTTATTGTGCTATCTTTTTCACAAAATTTATGTGTGAACGAACCTCTCTCGTTCAAACGCTTCAGAAAGACGTCAGAAACGAAGAGCAATTTAGAGACAAATTGAAGTCATCGAAAAAGAGACAACTGTAGCTCAGAATCTCTGGATAATAAGGTAAAATTTTCACCAAGGGATGAGAGAAGTCCAAAGCTACGAAACGAAGATATTAAAACCGAAATTCGAGTATCTACACTAAGAAATATGCGTATAAAAATAAATCAAAATTTCACACATTTGTACTTCAGCCGTTATAGTATTTGTAGTAGATTATGAAAGCTGGTTTTCTTTCATCGCCCTTATCTGACCTTGAACATGGCACTTATTCGCTAAATAAGATCTGCGATGCTGAAATTTTGGATTTAAAATAACATAGACGTGTTTTTCGTTTTTTTCCCAGTCTATGTCTTATATTTTTCCATCACTTTTCAAACATGACTTTTTAAAATTCATCAAATTTTCCCCGTTTCATATTTCGAGTCACAACGTTTTTTCAAAAGAAAAAAGTGTAACTTTTTTTCAAAAAAAATCACTTCTCTCTCAAAAAAATTAAATGTTTCATCGCCTTCATCTACATACATCTTTTTATCTCTATAAATGTGATTTCAGACATTTTTCAACTAGTAGCCTCTCCTCCCCTATCCTTGCTTAGGATCGTGCAAATGGATTTGGAGAGTAAAAATTCAATGTAGAATTTATGAGCCTTCAAAATCGTTTATTTTGGGATAAAAATTTGGCATTTTTTTTTTACATTTTGATTATGCACATGGAAGAGAAGGGGAAGATTTGTACCACTGGTCAAATTCGTACAAAATGAGCTCGAAGAATGAAGAATCGAAAATTTGAAAATAGAACTTATGAGTGCACGTTCCAAGTTGTTTTTTTGAAAATTTAACAGAAGAGCTCAATTTTTGAAAAGGTAATTGTTGGGTCATCAATTATCTATAAAAATACATGGTGGCTTATTTTATAAGGTCGATGATTTTGAAAATTAGGAAAAAAACCACTTTGACTTCAAAAATCTTGAAGATTAAGGCGCCCCCCCCCCAGAAAATCTAATAGGTCATAGGAGAATTTCAAGCTTTTCAATTTTCATACCTTGCATTTTTTTCATAGCACTCTTAGTTTGGCCAGAAAATCCATGTTTATGGGAAATTTACGAGCTCGATAATTTCAAAAATGAAAAAACTTTGACTGCAAATATTTCGAAAACTAAGCCCCCTACAAAAAAACTAATAACTCATAGGCGAAGGAGAATTTCAAACTCTACACTTTTCATCCCGTGCATTTTTTCGTAGCACCCATAGTCTGGCCAGAAAATCCATGTTTATGGGAAACGTACAAAGACAATATATTTTTTTTTTAATTTTCAAAACCAACAACTTTGAACATTTTCAATAAACATTGATTTTCTGGCCAAACTATGGGTGCTACGAAAAAAACGCAAGGGGTGAAAATTGTAGAGCTTGGAATTCTCTTTCTCCTAAGAGCCATTAGTTGTTTTTCTTAAGGGTTTAGTTTTTGAGATTTTTGAAGTCAAAGTGTTTTTTTTTTCATTTTCAAAACCATCGTTTTTATAAATGAGCTACACTGTGTATTAAAATTGTTGAAAAAAATCATACAGAGGGTTTTTTTGTCAAAAACTTTCTACCTTGATACAATTCAGTTGAAAAACCATTTCAGATAATTTTGAACGATAAAAACTACACAAACACAATGTCACAGTAAATATCTGATCACCCATCTCCCTCACAACATTCGGATCATTATCCATTCATACTTTCAGAAATAATTCCCCTACCCAAGCTTCTTTTCCTCGACGATTAAAATCCTTGAATTAGCTTTTCTCTTACACAGGTTCGCGTACCTTGCACAATTGAAAATTTTCCATTCAACCTTACTCAATGTATTCAACGCTAATCGGTACCGATTTCGATTTCACACGCTTCAAAATGAAAAAAAACTCCCCATCTACAATACTCGAACACGCGTAACAAACACGACTTGTCATCTTCAATACCCAAATGTCTCCAAGCCTCCATAAATAATGATAAAATTTCACGCATTCATTGTTTCATAGTATACTACACACTCAGACTGAAGTATAATCTTCATTAAGGTTAACGAACATTAGTACCGCTCGGTTCGCAACCAAACAGAACATAACATAACGGAATAAACCGAAAAACCATTATTAAAGACGTAATTAAATATAGCCAGCATACAAACAAACATTTACAACCGACTCGATTTAATTTTATATTTTACCCATTAGCGTAGGTACGTTTTAAATTTAGTCTGCGCCGAGCCGCCGACGATTACGACGACGACGACGACAACAACGAAGGAGACCGAACGATCACGAAATTTATAAGTTTTCAGCTTTCGTCGTTGATAATTTTTATTCCGAGGAAAACCCAAGTATTGTTTTGCGTCTTGTTTGGTTATTTCGTTGCTGTTTCAATATCCGTCTACATTAACATTAGTACATATTGATAAACATACTACACATCGAATATCGAGTAGAATACGCAGCAATGTTGGATAGAATCGTCCGATATACTCGTAGAGTACACACGCTGTTCTATAATGTCTATCTATGTATACAACACATACAAGTATAATTTTTCGAACGCGCATTTCACTTGTTGACTTCGTTATTGAACTGTGCATCGCGCTTCAATATTCATTATCGTTTGTAATTAATAATAAAACCATTAAAATTCAGTTCCACGTGTTAGTCGGCTAAATTACGTGTAAGTATGGCTAATTCAGAATTTCGGAGAATCACTTTATCGACGAAACGAAAAAGTTCTAATGGACGCCGATTGGCGATTACCAAGGCGACGACCAAGGAGACACGAGTCGAGTCGTAGATTATTGGAATTGAAATGTATGTTTTTACAAAAATTCCATGGAAAGATACCGTTATCATAACGGTTTCAGTTTTCGATCTTTGAACTAAAGATTTTAGTTTTGGGTCAATTAGATTCAATTTCGGGGTTTTGTTTCGGTTTTCAAATTTCGGGCACAGTTTATGATTAGTTTTCATTATTTGGGATTATTGGTTTCAGGTTTCAGTTTTTTGCTTTTTGGTTACAGTTTCCGTTATTGAGATGTTGGTTTCAGTTTTTTGGTAGGGTTTCCATTACATTCTTTAAACTTTGGATTCAGTTTTCGACGAATGATATTTCAGTTTCAGTTTTTATGTTTTAGCACCCTTTTTTAACGGTTTTCGGAATTGATTTCCGGTTTTAGTTTCAGTTTCGAAGACTTCAAAATACGGTTTTAGTTTTCAAGGATGATTTTGGTAACGCTCTTTGAAACTTTGGTTGCTATTTCAGGTTAATAATGTTTAGGTTTCAGTTTTCAGATTTTTGGTTACGGTTTCAGTTATTGAAATTTTGGTTTCAGCTCACAGGTAGGGCTTCGGTTAAGTACAGTTTTCGGTAAATGATATTTTAGTTTCATTTTTCGAAATTGGTTTCCGATTTCAGTGTCGGTTTCAAGGATGTCGAATTGTCGATTACGGTATTTTGACCAAATCCAAAGGGGGCGGTTCATTTTGAGTTGATGGTCCACAATAGAAAATTTTAGACCTCTAGCTCAAAACGAGACGGAGCTATACTTAGTGGTGCTCAAAAAAGAGCAAATTTTGAAAATAAACCAGTTTTTTGTAACTTTTGGGTAGTGTCATTTGCCTGGTACCTCAATTACCCCTTGAAAAAGTGCAACGCGAGTTACTAGGGTGGCCCTTATTTTCTACCTTGAAATTTTTCTGCTCCCACCCGCCAAAATTGTTCCTTCTGATGAGGAAATAATTTTCTATTTGTAATTTTTCCCCCCAACTGAATTTCAAGTGGTGCCTTCAAGCCCCTCCTCCAATTTTAAAAAAACTGCAGAAATTAAAATTGATGAAATTTTAAAATTTTTGATTTTTTTCGTTCCAGGCCCTTCTAGTATTCCCTCTGATCAAAAGTAATCACTAAAATTTTTAATTCCCCTTCGCAGTATGATAAAAGTGAGAGATTGAGGGGGTTCAAATTTCACGCCACTAAGGGAGCCGCCAATTGAGTCACTTCTAATAAAAGAAAGAGTATTAGGAGGTAATAGAGCAAAAAGAAATCAAAAATGAAAAAATTTTCATCACATTAAATTTTTTTTTTTAAATTTTGGTGAGATTTGGCACTATTTTTTTTGAATGTAGGAGGCTAACACTTTCTAGGATTTATTCTTTCATAAAAAGGAACAATTTGGGAGGAGGGGGGGGGGAGAACAAAACAAAACAGAAAAAAATTTCCACCAAGCATAAATAAGAACCACCCTAATCCACATCTTCTTAGGTAATTGACCTCAAAATTGGATACTATTCATTGCCTTCTACTTGGGAATTGAAAAAATGCAGATCGCTGAAAAATTAAGATTTTCGAGCCACCAAAAAAAAAATCTCTCTGTCCGGTACCAAATTCGGACCTAAAGGCCCCTATATGGATGCAAAAAATTATTTCGATTAAAAAAACTGAACATTTTTTATTTCAGTGTTGCCAAATTTCGATTTTTGTAACAAATTGATTTTCACCATGGAAAAGTAGGTAGGTAGGTAGAAAATTTGGATTATTTATAAACATCGAAAGTTGGTAACACTGCAATGAAAATTTTTCAATTTTTCTAGTCGAAATGATTTTTTACATCTACAGAAGTCTTTAAGGTCTAGTTTTGGTACCGAACAAAGAGTGTTCAATTTTTAGTAACTTAAAAATTTCGAATTTTCAGTGATCTACAACTTTTCAACCCCCTGGTAGAGGGCAATAAATGGTATCCAATTTCAAGGTCAATGGTCTATAAAGTTGTGAAAACTCAAATTGCACAGACAGGTGGCACTACCCAAACGTGACAAAAAATCAATTTTTTAAAAAAGCGACGCCACTTTGAACACCCTCAGCTCCGACTAGATTTGAGCAAGAGGTTTGAAATTTTCTATCGTGGATCTCTAACTCAAAATAAACCACCCCTTGGATGTGGTCACAATCTGAGGAACGTTTATTAAGACCTACCATATCACATTTTCTTCGAATTATTCGTGGTTTCGATTCAGATATTCTGAATTGATTTTTTTTTTATTTTTTATTAATATTTGTTCAATTTTGGTTCTCGTTTCGCTTTCGATTCAAATTTTCTAAAAATAGAGTTTTTTTCGTTTAGTTTCAAATGTATAGATGTCTTCATCCCAGAAAACCCTTTGCCTAATAAATTCCTCTTGTTTTTTTCCCCTCATACTAAACCCTAATACACAAAGGATTGGCATACAATATATACCAACACACTCATCTGTCACAAATACGAGGAACATTTTTAAACGCGAGATCTTGCCAAACACGGTCTATTCCTCCCCATAGTTTGACTCGAGTTCAAACCCCATCCGTCAATATCCCAAAGCTCGTCGCGTTGGTTGGCTTTACCAAAGCTATATCTACACCGTGCGGTAATTCCAAATTCTTCGTTATCGCTACCGCGAACTCTTAATATACGCCTTTCTCCTTGCAAAACTTTACTAAAAAGAGTTCGCTGCATGAAACGCGACCGTCTTTCTATGAATAATTAAACGAAAAATAAGACGAACGCGTGTAGCTTGACGACCGCCTGCCCTGCGCCTCGTTCGAAAACTTCAAACATATTTTTAAATATTCAAATTCAAATTCGCTATATTAATCTCGACTTGTAGGTCGTGAACGAATTACGTAAATAAACGTACGTAGACGTACATATAGCTAGCTCTATCTATGTAGACTCTTCCTTCCATATCTAAACACTCGGTAGGTGAATGCATTTCGAATTTGCTTCAACATATACCTCTATACGACTTAAAAAGCTGCACTGTTTTTCAACTTAATTATAAGTAATTTATCGTTTAATATTATAAAACCATATATGAAGAAAAATATACTAACGTAAATAAAATTCAAATCCTTTCCATTAGTCGTGATCCGATTCCAGTCTATCGTGTCGATATAACACAACATCGGATTTTTCGTAATGAACACCGCACCTCGTGGAATATCGGTTAACGAATGCAATCCGAGATCCTGAAAATAAACGTCAATTACTCGTTAATTAAGTTCGCTTGATCGATATTTTCAATATCTAAATTAAAAAAAATTATCAAAAGCGTGACTAAGTAGGTCATTATAGGTGCAGGTGTAAGAGCTGCTGCTGCGGTGCTGCCAACAGAGTTATATTTTCTAAGAATTTCGACGAAAATTTCCAACGATTCGTTTGCAATTTCGCACGTCGTGACGTGCATTTTATTTACTTACAACTTCCAAATTACTCATAATTTTGAGAAATTTATCGTTTGAAAATTTACCTACGTGAAATATTATGCCATTATTTCGATTGTACACTCGACAAATCGTGCAAATTGCATGAAATCATCGAACTCATACGCTTAATTACGCGTTACAAAACTTGAAAAATATCCTTTTTCGTATTCGCTTTTTTATTTACAATCTCCAAGTTCATTCTTTCATACACAAACTTTGTTGTTGTTGTTTTTTGTAAGGGTGTCATTCACAACATACGAAATTTTTTCCAAAAAAAATGCAGGCAGAAAATAAATAATCAAATTTTAATAGAGCACGTCAACAATATTCGACATTAACGATTCATTTCAACGAACCTGATTATACGATTGTTTTGCTGATCATTGATCAATTTTCAAATTCATAAATTATCTACTTGCCAATTTTAAAATTTATATTCAGTTCTTGGTCAAATATTTTAGGTAATAACTGAATTTGTGCTTCAAGTGGTTAAGAAATTGAATACTTGGAAAAATAGTTCAAATTCGTCAACTTCGTTTCAATATTAACCGAATACATACTGATAGATCTTTTGTGAAAATATATATTTTTCCAACTGAATTATTCCTTCCTCAAGAACTTTTCAAAAAATCAAGATTTTTCTGAACGTTCTCTACTTGTATTACTTATTCGTGAACAAAAGGATTTCAAGATTATGACTACACAGATTTCAATGATGAATTATCACGAAGAAAGGGCTTTCTGGAACACTTTTGTACGAAAACCATTACAATAATTCATTGTTTTTTGGGATTCAAGGAGTAAATTACCTCAAAGAAAATTAAAAAATGAATTGCGAGTAAAGATCCATGAAGTGATCCACAAAATGTAACGAAAATATAAATTTTCTTCATTTTACAATAATGGATTGGTTGGATACACAGATGAACATCGATTAACGATGATTTCTCATTATTTAATTAGATAATTTTTTGATGATACAATCGCAGATTTTGCTCCAAAAAGCTATTCATTGAAAAATGTTCGCAATCGTGTGCTTCAAAGAGTTATTTTATTCAATATGATAGGTACTCACAACACCTTCACCTTCACCTTTCATCCCAACAGTTCACAAACTTTACACAGATTCACAAGGAGCATACAATGAATTTCTTAAATGATTTAGTCACCCAAAATATACAAAAAAAATCATGAAAATATTCGAAATTTTCACTTTTGAAAGGTTGAAAAAGGAAGTGAGTCACAATTGAGAAAAAATTCAGATTACATACCCCTGCGAAGGAAATGTTGTTGGAAAAGTAATAGATGGTATTAATACTGCGCTGATTACAAAAAAAATATATGAACAAATTCTATCACGTCATGTTTCTTCACAAAACCAAATTTTTATTAGAGAAAATTTACCTATTTTTCATCATTTTTAACTCAAGAAATCAATTTTTTGAGCGAACGAGGGGCCTTACAAGAAAAATTATTAAAAACAAAATTGTAGGGTGTAAAATTCCCTTTCTCTAATGAGTAATTCGTTTTTTTAAGAAGTTTCAATAAAAATAACTCGAAAACTAAACTGCCTAGGAACAGAAATTATGCATTATGCAGAAAGAGAATTTTATACTATACAATTTGGCTTCTATATATTTTTTTTCATAGAACGTTTAGTTTGATCATAGAATGGGCTTTCAATGTGAAAAATTGCAAAAAATTCATTTTGTGAACAGTACCCTTACGTAGTTGAAAAAAATCTATAAAATTTTTGAAATCTACGTTGAAAAATTTTATAAGTTTCAAAATGTGGGACTGTGTAATTAACAAAACTGCATCATGTCTTCGCTAGTTCACTTAAAATTATTGTTAACCCCAAAAAATTCAGTTTTTTGGTGAGCTGACATGGAGTTGACTCAAGATAGCTCCATAAATTCTTTTTTTATTAATAAATTGAAAAATATATTCGATCAACTATCCAAAAGCTAATTAAAGATAGATTAAATTTTGGAAATAAGTTGGGAATATAATCAATTAAGATCTGTTTTTCACGAATATTATTTCCAATCAACAATGAAAACAGGAAAGTCTTGTAGAATATTTCGAGCTGGAAATTATCAACTTATTAGACCACGTAGGCGCGTAGGAAATTTCCATTACTTTTAATTAATTTTCCCAATTACGATATTTTTCAAAATTGATGCCATACAAATTAGTCATAAACATTATCATTTTTGTAATAGGTATAAAATTTCTCACTTCGGAACCCACACACACGAATATGGTGATAAAAACATATTTTTCTTCTTTTTCAATTCGAAAATAAATTAAATTATGATCATTAACGAATTTTTTCTCCAAAACAAAACAGCTCTAAGATTCCTTTCAACAAAATAATGCGTTGATTTCGTTACAAGACCGAGATGAAACATAAAACAGATATTTTACACTCTTGTCGATTCTTTCGCCTTCATTAAAATTAGAAAAAAATACGAAAATCCCAAACTGAGAATTTTTCCATCCAGTCAACGTAAAATCTCTACCTTAACTTTACACGCAGTTTTCATCCAAAAATAAAAATACCATTACTTTGAAACGTAAGAAGGAAGAGGAAAGCAGAAGGTCGAAGGGATTAAAAAAATACCCGAATCGAAAATAAAACTTCGTCGTTCGCTGAACAGGTCTGCGTAAAAAAAAATATAAAAATCTTGTCATTTTCCTTCTTCGCCAAAAGACGTAATTTATTTCCGTTTAATTCCTTGAGAAAAACAAAAAAAATGAAGACATCGCGTTAAGAAATTAATTCCTTTTCTGGGTGTTTTTTCGACCCATGTCAGCTTGCCGGAGACCGACGCGACGCCACGGATTTAGACCATTTTAGTACTTAAATTCAACCCTCTCTCAATTGATTATCTCAGGGTATATTTTAATTTAAAAAGCGTTACGTTCGGAGGCAAACAATGAGAGAATTTTTCCCAGCTCGAAGCTGGGCCTGACAGCATTTTCCATTCAATAAGGAAAAAAATGACCCCATAAACATTATTTTTTAAATTTAATTTCAATTCATAAACATGATGGGATATTTTTAAATCTATTTTTTTCTCGTTTTAATACTCGTACAACGTCGAAAATAATATTAAAAATATATCGAACAAAACAGCAAATTCACAACTTCTCTTTGACCTAAAACTTCCAACTTCTACCAACACATCCAAGGAAAAAAACTACGTTCATAAAATCAACTACGCCGTTATAAAATGTATTTTTTCCAAGATTTGAAAATCTTCATCGTTTGAAACTTTTCTCAAAGACAAACAAACAATCTAATATCTCGACGCAGGTACCTGTACCTCAACCTACAACACGAACACTTTACACGGTTAACCTAAATTTGCACACTGCTAAAAACTCATTTAGCACGAAGTTAAAATTTCACCCAGCCTCGAGTTTCTTAATACACTGTACTAAACAAAAACATCGCAGTTTGAAATTACCATAAACGTTGGCATGCGTATAATTGACACGATTCGACTTTCCAGGGGCCTGAAAAATTCTCCTCGCGACTGGGAACCTTCATTATAGCCCAGTAAAATTACACCGTAAGAATGAAGCAAATTGCATTTTGAGCCATCAAAGATATCACCATTTTAAAATGTTTCTTTGAGTGTGCTAATTAACCACCAAAAAGTCTCCGAACCTCACCCGTCGAAAACTCTCCCAAATATGGGCTCAAAGTGACCCCCTTGTTGTTTTTCGCTTATAACTCTTCAAATATGCGTTCAAATAAAAAAATTATCACAAATAAAATTAAAGTACATAAAATTTGCAACAGAAAAGGTCATATTAATTTTTCTCGAAAAGTGAACGGGTGGTGCAAAAACACACGTCAAAACATACAGGGTGTATCGGTCGCAGTGCATCGCTTCCAACCAGAGATGCACCTACTCAAACTGTGCATGCATGTTTGCAGACCCCAGGATTTGAAGGGGCAAAGTTATGCACTAGTACTGGTGGATGTTTCAAAGCATCGTAACTCCGCTGATGATATAGATCGGCAAATTTAAAAAAAAATTTTCTTGTAGAACTTTTCAAGGTCTACAAAATGAATTATATTCGTGTTTTGCCCAACTCTAAAATTGAAAACAAAAGAGGCCACTTTGAAAAAATTTTGAAAAGAAAAAATTAAATTTTGAGAAAATAATGTCACTTTTCATATTTTTAATGGTTATAGCTCCTTAAATTTTGAAGTTGGGCAAAAAATTATTAGCTTATTTTATAGAGCTCAAAAAGTTCAACAAAAAATGACTCGTACAAAATTTTGCATAACTTGAAAATTGAAGTAGTTATGAAGTCTACAAATTTTCAAATTATTGTAGCTCCTTCAATTTTAGAGTTAAGCAAAACATGAATATAACTCATTTTGTAGACCTTGAAAAGTTCTACAAGAAAGTTTTGAAAAAATTGCCGATCTATAATATCAGCAAAGTTAGGACGTTTTGAAACATCCTCCAATACTAGTGCATAACTTTTCCCCTTCAAATCCTGGAGTCGGCCAAAATGCACACGTTTATATAGTTTGAGTAGCTGCATCTCTGGTTTGAAGGCGGTGCACTGCGACTGGAACACCCTGTACAGGGTGGGGAAAAATGAAAATTACCTCTTTTTCGCGAATATGTTATAATCTCGAGGGAGACTACATGTATGTGAATGATGACACACCATAGACCCCAAAAATATTCCCACCCCTCTTATCCTCCGATATGTCTCATATGTGGACACCTGTGAACCCTTCTTTTTTATTAAAATGATAATAACTTTTCAGCTATGCCCCTAATCAAAATCAAAAAAAAGTTCAAATAAATGTTGAAGTACGTAAAATTTCGTACAAAACTGTTTCATTCGTTTTTTTCTATGGTTCAAAGACAACATTATATCTTATTTGTGGAAATGAGGGGAAATCTCCTTTTTTTTCACCCTGTATATTTTGACGCTTGTTTTTGCGCTACCCGTTAATTTTTCGAAAAAAATGAATATGACCTTTTTTGTTGCAAATTTCATGTACTTCAATTTTAGTCATGATAATTTTTTTGTTTAAACACATATTTGAGGAGTTATAAGTAAAAAAGAACAAGGAGGTCACATTGGATCCACATTTGAGAGAGTTGTCGAGGGATCAAGTTCGGGGACTTTTTGATGGTTAATCAGGACACCCAAAAGAACATTTCAAAATCATAAAATCTCTGATGGCTCAAAATGTAATTTCATGTCCTTATTTCACTGAGCTATTAGCAGCCTCTCGATGGGGAAATATTCGCAAAAATTCGTCCCAAAGCCGAAACCAAGAACCCAGCACCACATATTGCTACATCATGACGTTATTCGCGTATTCTCGATTCCGCCACACTCCTAATTGAGGGCACCACATCGCATATTCGCAGATATGGATACATCAGAACCGTTACGAATGCTCGGTTGACGAAATAAATCGCGTATGACGAAACCATATACCCGTCTACCAATTAACTTTTAATTTCATGTTTGGTCAAATCATCGTGGTCGTTTTTCGTCTCCAAAAAAGAAAAAAAAACACCACCACAACACATATTCTCACACGAGCTAAATATATCGCCACCTCTGCACCATCTCGTCGTCGAAACCACCACCGTGTAAATAATAATCTCCTCTTCACCCCTTAACCCGACAGAACTGCGTAAAAGCCCCTTCGAACGTTTCCACCCCGTGGTTTTTTTTTACGTTCAACGCGTCGAGCTTGAGCTTACGCCGTCGAATCCTCGACTCGAAAAGCGCCGAAGCTTGTTTTTGTTTTTTAACGTCGACGTCGTCGTCGTGCTCGTGCGGTACACCTCGACGTATATTTTCCTCTTTCTCTTTCGCATTCGCTATCACACAAACATATACTGTTACAAGCACCCGTTCGTTGTGTATTAATCGAAATTAAGCGTCCTTGATCGTTCGTACTTTTGTCGTATATTTTCTTTCAATTGTACTCGCTATACTTATTATTTATGGGTGTTTTCGGTTTCAACGTCGCTCGTGTCGGTGTCGCGACGTCGGTATTTTTGTTGATTAGCTATGATTCCCAACCACTTCCTTACAACGTACCCTTCTCTGCCCGTAAAACCATTAGATATTAATGAATTGAAATATTAATACCTTTTCGTCGTCTCTTTCGAATAATACCGATGCAAAGTCGATTGTTTCATAAACATTTATCAAGAATGAAAAATAAGCGCCGAAAAAAATACGCAAATCGACGGAATCTCTGATAAAATCTTTAATTACCTAAATGAGCCGGTTACGTAGTTTATTTTTTTTTTCATTTTTTCCTCACTTCGCGAATTACCATATACCTACTTAACAACCTACGCTACGCATTAAAATGGATCAATTTTTTTAAAACGCGTCACAGCACAATAAAAAGCTTTCCGAGAGAAAAAGTGTGAAAAATTTCATAACGAGATTTGAAAATTTTACTCGACTCACTCGATCGTTAATTATTACTAAATTACCTTACGATATCGAGGAATTCGCCAATACAACGAATACGCGATTTGAAGAAAGCTGCGAAAAATTTCCAATACTTAGAATTTATCATTTTACGAGTATTTTGCAGACTGATTTTTCAGACGAGATAAGATTCTGAATTGTTTTTTTCCCACCGAGTAGTTTGAACTTTCGACAAATAGTAAAAAAAACATTTACGATGGAAAATTACATAATTCTATCAAAAAGCTGTGTAAAATTTTTGAAATTCGACAAATACCAATTTCTCAACTAAAATAAAAGTTTCAACTTAAGGATTAAATTCGAAATATACTCCGGCATGAAGAATTTTCAGTTTTTTAATCTGATATCGCGTCAAAATATTTGATAGCATTTACAGCGAAATACTCACCAAGAGTTTTTAATTATTGGGGTTCTCGTCATCATTACAGAAAAAATTCGAAAATTGAAACTATGTTGAAGGAATGATGAAAAAATGCTTGTTTTTCGAATGAAATTATTCTAAGATATTTTCCCAATTAAAGTTCAGCGGTATTACTTTTTTCTACGAACAAAAAAATTAAATAAGTTATTCGCCCCCCGCCCCACATTTTTTTCCCGCTAAGAATCAAGAGGACAACACTATAAAATGACATGAAGATAATTGGACATCTTCAACAAATAAAAAATACTATTACAGGGTGTCTAACTGTTTTTTTTTTTGAAAATCCGTGACTTTTTCACGACTTTTTCCATTCCCTTTTTTACATTTTGTGTAAATGCTGATATCCCCCGATTTTTTTCTGTTTTTTCGTTCAGAACAACATCCTCTTTAACAAAGTTTACAAATCAAAATTCAGCACTTTTTTCAGAATTTTATAACATCTTCAGGAGGACGTTTTTCAAATTTACGAGCTACCCCCCTCTCCATATTAAAAGATATTTGAAATAAGTTGCCCGCACCACATGTATCGCCAAAAAACTCATTTTTGCGAATCCACGAATTTTCACATTTTTCCATTTTTCACGCAAACGAAGCATTTTTGGTGAAAATTTATAACGACTAAAATTGTAGGCCATAAAATTTTTGTAGGCAGTTTGCTATGAAAATTTTCCAGTCCAAAAACAGTGTGACGAAATATGTAAAACCATTTCCCACGCGAATGAAGTATTTTTTGTAAAAATTTAAGAGGACCAAAAAAATTCCCTTTCCGCTATTGTATCTTCAAATTTTCGATTCAGTAAATATTTTTTGAGTTATCGTCGAAAAACCGTTTCGCGAATCCGCGATTTTTCACATTTTTCCATT
>FIZU01002110.1:784-27516 GCA_900064475.1 Pseudococcus longispinus
TTTGCCCCCCCCCCCCCCCCCATACCACAATATTTTCTGAACATTTGGTGGTTTTAGTCCAAAATTTCTTCGCCAGAAATAAATTTCAGAGGTCAAAAATCATTTTTACACATTCATATTCAAAAATTGATTTTTTCCAAAATTGTGTGTCGAGCCTTACCTGTCAAAAAACATACATTTTGATACCTCACTCAATAATGTCAAAAAATTTTGATTTTTTGATATACCCCTCCCCCCTCCCTCTAAACCCTAATCTTTTCCAGACATTTGGTAGTTTTGGTTCAAAACTTTTTTTTCAGAAATAAATTTCAGAGCTCAGAAATCATATTTGCTCCTTTATGTCCAAAAATTGATTTTTTCCAAAATTTTGTGTCGAGCCCTACAAGTCAAAAAACATACATTTTGATACCTTACTCAATAATATCTAAAACTTTTGATTTTTTGGACCATCCCCTCTCTTTTCATATTTTTTCGGGCATATTGGGGTTTTAGTGCAAATTTACTTCAATAGAAATGGATTCCGAAGGTCAAAAACCGTACCTAACACTTTGAAATCCGATTTAAAATTTTCTAGAATTTTGAGTCGAGCTTCACCCTCATCCCCTTGGAGTACTTCTTAGTTTTTTTGGTAAAATAACGTCAAAAAGGGACTCGAGAGGTCAAAAAAATACATTTTGGTACCTACCTCACTTGATGGCGTCTAAAAAATTTGAATTTCGGATTCATCCCTTCACCCCAGGGGGACACATTTTCGGTCAAAAGTCAAAATAGCCCCCAGAAACGTATTCATAGACCTCGTAACACCTGAAGGAAGTCGAAATGTTTGGAAAAAGTCCTGAAATAGGAAGAAATAACGAGGTTTAATGTCAATTTTATCTCTCAAAACTGAGAAAATTTCCAGTAGTTGAAATATCATAATTCAAAATGGTTTTTTCAAAGTTGAATTTTGAAGAAACAAAAATATTGTTGGGTAAAAACTTCCATATTTTTGGAAAATAGAGTCTTTGATATTTTTAGAAATGTGTTTGATCACCTGAAATGATCAAAAGATTGCGTCCAAAAAGACATTCCAAATTGAAAAATTTCTTGAACTGAGATTTCCCAAAAATTTGATTTTTTTGAGATATGGCATTATTTCTTCTGTGTGTGATTTTCAATTACATCGAAACCTAGAAAATGTTGCTGGAAATTTTCACCAGCTTCGTAAACCAATTTATACATATCACTGGTATTCTCACCGATGATGAATCGCTGGCTCGTGCATTCGTGTAGCATCGAGTTGCGTTTCAAGTTCATAACCTGGAATCTTGACACCTTATGATTGATATTGTTGGTTGGTTTGAAAAATGCATCTTTCTCGTTACCGCAGCTCGCGCTGACAAGATACTCGTAGTTCTTGGGGTTGCTTTGTCTTTTTATTCGATGCGAACGATTGTCTAAAAATACCTTCGGTTTGTTTTTCTTCCATTTGCCCTATCCGTGGTTCGAGACAGGCCGAATTTGAATATCTTAATTGGCGTTTAGATAAAGGGTTAATTAGCTCGACGTACGTATTGTTGCTGTGGAAGTTTTTTCAAGCCAAGTCATCGCCTTGCAGCGAGTTGGTGAAAAAAAAGGACGAATTTATTAATAATTTTTCTGTCTCTGGTCCGATACCGCAGCAAAGTCGGGGTAGATTTAGTAATTTATATTCCGCGACGTAAATCTCGTTTAATTAAAAATACCGCCGAACAAAAAGCTCGACTAGGTATAAAAGGCTTATAAATTGGTCACCCCTAAAACATGTTGTCGTATAAGATGACCGAACCGACGTGAATTATGTATAAATATGAATGTTTGCTTAAACGTACACAAGAGAGAGATCCCTTAAAGGTACTTAGCATCTCGGGATGAAATGCTTAGTAAGTTGACCGAGTCTGGCGACGATGCCACAGCAACCAACGCCATTATACCGAATGAAAAAAAAACACACACGCCAACCCTTTGATTTTCATACTTACACGCTTCAGTCTGTATAAAAATTATCTGCGCGAACGAAGGGTCCTGTGTACACAATTTTTACCCCTGTTTATCTCGCGAATCATCTCGTGTTGTGGCGAGATACCACATAGGTTTTTTTCTTTCCCTCGTAGCATCAGGAAATTAGACAATTGGTTGCCGGTAGTTATTTTTTCTTCGAGATGAAGGCGCGACGAAAGGGGTTTCTTTACGGAAAATTATTTCGATATTTATGTAGACGTTTGGTGCGTGCTTTTTCGCAGATAAAAAAATTTACCGAATGTTTTTGCGGTATAAAAGTGCAGGTGTTAGGATAAGATTTTTTTCTCGTTATTTTTTTTTCTCTCGGAGGAGTTTTCTTCAAAAACCGCAACGTGAAAATCTGCGAGAATTTATTTTAGATGAGGTTGTATGCCGAGCCAAACCGAGCGAGTAACAATTTTTTACGATAATTTGCGTCATTTTGGGCGAATTCTGCGGTCGGGCCGAGTTTTCGAGCTGAGGCGAATTGAATTTTTTTCTTTATAAAAATCTGTGCGAGGGAATCCACGTCGTGTTGGGGTTTTTTCTCGTAGATAAGCCGCAGTTTATGGGTCGTAATTCAAATTCAGCTAAATTAAAAAAAGGAAGCCTGGGGAGAGTAGATTGAAAATTTTCGCTTCGTGGGATATGGATTGGGTTTGGCAAATTGTGAAAAATATTGAAGTATTGACAAAATAATGTTCTGAGTAGGGCTGTCGATTACGAAAAAATGGTCAATTTTTCTATTTAATTAATTACGATTTTTAATTGATTATGATTTTTCACCAATTATCGTCGAAAGTTGCGATCAAAAATATTTTTGATAGTTTCCAAATTTTTCTCCCTTACATTTGAAATTATTCCTAACAATTTTTGTGAATTCTCAATTCATTTTCTCTACATTTTACTCATTTTCTGATTTCGATTCTAATTCGATTGCAAAATTAGATTTGATCAATTACGACTTTTAAATTTCGATTAATTGGTTAGAACTTTTAACCGATTTCAAACTCGTCGATTCATTGCCTAAATATTTACCCCTATAACTTGAAAAATAGATCCAATCTTCAATTTGAATTTTGAGAAATTTTCCAAGTTCAAAAAAGTCAGACAAAATGTCTAAAAGTCATTGTAACGGATTTTTGTAAGTGAATTTCGAGATGGAATTTTTTTGAAAAATTTTCGAAATCCAATTCTAACTATAAAAAGTCAGTAAAAATCTGAAAATGTTTCCAAATTCAAAAAAATCCGACAAAATGTCATATTTGCATGGAATTTTTTAAAATTTTTCGAGTCCATCGAAGTTGAAATTTTTCAAGTCCCAAAAATCAATTCAAGTTCCTAAAAATTTTCCAAGTCCAAAAAATCTGACAAAATGTCTGAAAGTCAATTTTCTTAGTTCAAAAAATCTAAATTGTTTGTTGATGTTAAATTGATTAATTGATCGTAAAAAGAAAAACAATGAAAACCCATTTTGAAGGTCCCCCTTTTTCCGTGGGTTCTTCCCCTTTTTAAAAATCTCCCTATCACTGTACCCAAGGTTCCAATTGAAAAATTTTTGAAACAAAACTTGTAGATTGAGAACCTGGAAATAATTTTCGTTGGCGCAAAAATTTTGATTGCACCCCTTCCACCCCTTCAATTTTGAATAATTCTCATGAAAATTACGTATTATGCAAAATTGGAGGGTGCGGGAGGGTTGCAATCGAAATTTTTGTAATAACTAAAATTATTCCCAAGATCTTAATCTACAACTTTTGTTTGAAAATTTTTTCAATTGTGACCTTAGATACAGAAATGGGAGTTTTTTTGAGAAAGGATTTTGAATAATTCTTACGAAAATTACGTATTATGCAAAATTGGGGAGAAGTCAGTAAGAATCTGAAAATTTTTCGAAAATTCAAAAAAGTCGAACAAAATGTCTAAAAGTCAGCTTTAGGTAAAAAACTGTCTGATAAAATGTCTGATTTGAATTTTCTTGAAATTTTTCAAGTTCATAATGTTGAAATTTTCTGAGTCCAAAAATTAATTTGAGTTCTTAAAAATTTTCCAAGCCCAAAAAAGTCTAACAAAATGTATAAAAGTCAATTTTCTAAGTTCAAAAAATTTTAATTGTCTGACAAACTGTCAAAAAGTCAGCATTATCTCTGAAATTTTTCAAGTTCAAAAATGTCGGACAAATTGGCTAAAAGTCTTCGTTTAGGAATTTTTTGACAGAATTTCTGGAAACGAAAAATGGATAAAATTTTCAGATTGACTCCGCCCCCCCCCCCGGTAAATGATCAATTAATTCATCGAATATAGTCAATTTTTTCAAATTTGTTCTTTGGGTTAAATTTTGAATTTCACTAAAGCAGAATTTTTTTGTTTGTTTTTAAGCAATTTTTACGAGATTTTTAGCAATTTTTATGAGTTTGTAGGTATTTTTACAAAATTTTTGACGATTGTAATAAATTTTGAGTTCTTTCTTCCTTATTTGGGGATGATTTCTGTTGACATTTTGATAATTTCAACAACATTTTTGACGATTTTCATGTTTTTTTTTTGGCCAGTTTTATCATATTTCAAATGATTGTTAGGTAAAGCAAATTTCAAAAATTTTTATTTGAAAATTTCTGAATACGTTAAAATTTTGTTTCATTTCGGGAAATTACAAAAAAAAGTTCCTCTTAAGTTTTTATTGTAAACAAATTGTTTTATTTTTTTTGAAATGAAATTTTACATTTTTTTAATTCTTTCGAATCAATTTTGAAAAACCTTCCTTGAAATTTTGGAAAATTATTTCAATTCATACACAACTGATACGACTTACTAATCGCAGTTTGCTTCCGAATTAAAATCTTAACAAAAATTAGATATTCTCAGCACCCTCATCTCGAATTCAATCCAACCCCCCTCCCTCCACCAACTCACTATAATAAACCTAGAGGTCCAAAAGTAAGACCTACTGTCATGCATACGTAACTTTTCCAAACCCGAATAAGTAAAACGAAACGAACCGCAATCACCGTCAATTTTCCTCTACAACCCTATCACCTCACAAGAGAAATCCCCAAGCGACATTTATTTTCCTATTCCACGTATCAGCATCCGTCCCAAAGACATCGTCAATAACCAAATCATCGCACCGCAGCCAAATATTGGAAATAGCTCGCATGCAATATGTAACGGAAATATAAAAAATGCCAGCTACTCGATCCTCTCCATACGGGATAAAAAACCACCTCGTTTGATCAGTTTTGGTTTCGTGAGACCTATTTCTCACGTATCGAAACAGGAGAGAAAGAAAAAAAAAGGAACTGTAGGTATAAATCAGTTGGCAAATCGAAAACGTATCGGAGAGCTCTTCGCTAACACCATTTCAAGGTGCGGCATGGCAACAAGATCAAACATTGACAGGTCCTTTGATCAACGAATCAATAACGATTTTATCTCGGAGACTCGCGTATTCAACTCGGATAAAAAATATCACCGGTCTGAACCTCTTCGGTGACAAGTGTTTCGTCGCTTGAAACGAGTTGACAGGGTGAGAGCATAGTATACTACAAAACGTACGGTATACTTAGTATAGAGAGAAAATACACTGACGTGACATTGACACTCCGCATCTCCTACTTCTTTTTTTTCGCGCCGCTCTTTTTGTTGGAGCGGCGCGAACTCTATGGAGAAATCAAAACGAGCCAAAAAAATAAAGAGTAATCGGTGTTGTAAGTAACATAAGGGCTTTAAAAGAGCAACTTCATTACCTCGTCGTTGTTCTTGAAAGTAATTTGATACGGAATATTTGGCGTGTTCGGTCGTGTACTCGTATTTGGCTTCGTACGACAAACATGTAGGTATCTGTAGGAGTGTAGGGTGAGCTCATCGTGTACTTGTGCTCCGAAGCCAGATATCATATGCCTTCTGTATAATGGAGTACACGATCGACGATTTGTTAATTTTACTATCTTGTTGGCCGACTAATACACTCGTGATTAAAATGTAATAAGATATCTTCCGATTATATGGATTCGATTGCTCGTGTGTGTGTTTCGTTTTTTGCTGCATGCTGTTTATTCGACGATGTTTGGAAAATGTAAATCTGAGCTGGAAAATAAACAAGAGTCGGTATATTTTCGTCGTTTACATTTCGTCGAGATGTATTGTTTTAGGAAGCGTTGTTTTTAGGCGAATTTTCGTTGGAAAATGTGGCTATTTTGGTGTACCTCCAATTTGGAAAGATGCATCAAAAACAAATTTATCGAAAAACTGCAAGTAAGTAGTAGAAAACAAAATAACCAGAATAATCACCAACGCTCCTAGGTAACTTTTGATGAATGAAGCTAAAGAAAAGATCCCTAGAAATAGCATTAAAAACTATTTTGAAACCGCAGTTTTAATGCAATACAGCGATAAAGAATTTTCCAGGCATTTTCGAATCCCCCGCGATTCATTTTGGAAATTGGCAGAAGAATTTTCAAAAACAACCCTTTTTCAACGAATGGTTAAATTCAATCCAACATCCGCAACATCTCCAGAAAAGACGATCGCCATTTTTCTTTGGTTTGCAGCAAATGAAAGTTATTCGTGTTGTAATATGTCCGACCGCTTAAATATTTCCCTACGTACTGTGCACAATTCGATTTTAAGAGGCACAGCTTTTTTTAGCTACTTGAGCCATTTTGTCATAAAATGGCCCTCTTTAGAAGAAATGGAGAGAGAAGCATTTTTAAGAGAAACTGAAAGTGATATTCCAGGAGTTATTGGTAGGCTTACCTACTTGTTAGCAATTGTAATAAGCTTTCTATGATAAACGTTACACGCATATTAATTACAGGTTGTGTGGATGGCACTCATATTGTGATTTGGCCCCCTCAGTTGAATAAATATGATTATGTAGATCGTAAAGGTGACTATTCCAAACTTCAAATTGAAGTAATTGAAATTTTAACCTAAAAGTCGTCCCTGTTTTATCCTAAGAGATATATCTGTCATTGTTCAAGCTATGTGCAACAGAAAAAAAAAGTTTATTGATGCGTTTATAGGTTTCCCAGGGAGTGTGCATGATAGTAGAGTTTTTCAAAATTCTCCTCTTTCTGAAAAACTAAGTCGTCTTCCAGTTGGTTAGTACTTGCAAAATTTATTCAGGAAAATACTCGCAAGTAGTTGTATTTCAAAATAAATAAAATTTCATTACTATCTGAACGAGTTTGAATTATAATTCAATAATCAAAATCATATTAATGGCCCCGAACTTCCACCCCTACCGTTGGTTAATGGAAATGCGATCAGAGATGCCATTTGTCATTGTTTGAGCCAATTGTGATTTCAAAATATGTACTTTATGACTTTGATGTTCGATTTTCTTTCTCTGTTTCACAGTGGGAAAATTCGGCTATAAAAGCATCTCCGATTTTATCACCACTTTTCCTCTATCTTTCAAAAGATTCCCATATCTACGTTTATCTCGTCGGGTAGATAGATGTACGTTGTATACGAATACGTAAAATAAAATGGAAAAAAATCATCGCGTCAAACAGACATCGTGTCACAAAGAAGGACGCGACGCGAACGACGACGACAGTGGCAAAGCAGAGTAAAGTTTCGCTACACGGCAAATTTAAAACAACTGAAATCACAAGAATGCTATAAAAAATTCACACCTAGAAGTCATTTAAATAATTTATAAACTCGCGAGAGAGTTACTATGTGGAGAAAAGGCTGATTTTGGAATTCGAGCCCGGTCTTCTGTCTCTGTCTCGCTGCACCGCTGCCTCGCGTCTGTAGGTATTTTTTGTTTTCGTCGGTTATTTTTTTGTTTTGCTCGACGCCGGTGCCACAGTGTTCTCGGTATAAACGACAAAAAAGATAAATTTCAACGGAGACCGTATTTTACTAAGTCGTTTACCTTAACTCGTGAAAACTAGACTGAATCATTTCTTCCCCCTTTCGAAAATCATAAATCACCTGCTACCTGTCAAGACTTTTGAAATTCCCTAGTCCAAATGCATTTACTCTTTTTCTTGCGCTCTTTTTACCCACCCCCACTCTCCGTTGCATCACCTCGCCATATATATAAGTTTGTTTATTTTGTTTAGCAAAAGTTCGCCGAGTAATGGGCAAATTGTTTCCAAGTCTTCACCGGCGTTGCGCTTGGTGTTTGTTTAGCTTTCAACAAATTTCTCTGCTGTCGTCTCGCGTCGAATGGTAACGAAAAGAGGGGGGAGGGGGTGAAGAAGCTTCGTGTAGCGAAAACGAAACGACTGTGACAGTAATTGGCTTGACATTGACGGTATACCCCGGTTCGCGTTCTATCTTATCAGCCTAGTACTTTATTAAGTTTAATCTCACTCCCCTTTTGACTGGTACTTAATCTTCAGGTACTACGTGTCCGGATTAAGATATATCAACGGTGCGAGCCCAGCTTCAGTTGAATTTTAATATACCGAAGGCGAATCGTACCTACGTGTATGATATGGGTGATACAAAATCAGCATTTGGGGCGAAGAAGGGCAAATGAAATAATTTTTGTACGTGTTGGACCATTTGTTATTGTTTTCATCTCTGGGATGGTGCAGGAGTTAGACTGGAACATATTTTTCCTAATCAAATAATCGCCATCTTTTTTAAAAAGGTGCCCAATAAAAAGTTTTATTCGTAGTCGTAAACCGTCCAAAGTATATTTCGATATTGAACGAATTACTGGGCTGGGTTTCTGGGGGAGAGGGTGTTGCAGATGACAAAAGCTTGAAAAACGCACTAAACCGTACCTATATCTAGACAGAGGGTATATAAGTGTATACGAGATCGTAAAAAAACATGTCAAGAATCGCATATGTGTCGTTGGCGTATGTATACGGGCGCAATACGCCATTTTATGTAATCGTGATAACCATAAACCGCGTCAATGGAAATTTATTGCGAATCGTACGTACAATTCGTCTGCGATAAATCTGCGCGCCATACCGCTACGTACTTCACTCGCACACGTGAGTTTCTCGCTATTAAAAAAAGCTTGACGAATATATGGCTGCAGAATTTGACAATAAGACATCTACCTACACGAAGCATCGTCTTCTTTTACACTCGTCGATGGCCATACGAATTGTATGTAGATGTACCTATGGGTTTTTACGATGCTGTATACCATTTTACTACTTTACTTTTTTTAATGAATTTGTCGACGTTTGCGAAAATACGAGTATATACAAAAGAGGGTATTAATTTTCATTTGATTATACGAATACCTACACAGACAGCTCTATGTATATACCTACACAATACAAAAGTAATTCCCCTCTTAGATATTGTAGCCTGTCTTCTGTCGTGTACCCATCTAGCAAAAGTACAAATTTCCCAACGTGTCGGCAAGTTTTCCAGCGTGATGAATAATGATACGTAGCTGCCTCATCGTAGAGATTTTAGAGTACAAGACTTTGAGTTTTGTTACTATTAGTAGATTTGACATTTTCAGGGGTGTAATGAGAGTTGAGGGTATGTGGTTAATATTTCACACTTATTGGACCTACGTAGTGGCAAACAGCGTGTAATTGTATGTCAAGAGAAGGAGTTCGGATTTCTAGAATAGGACCTGGATGGTCTCGAGTGAGATGGAGACTGCGAGCGAACGATTATAAAAGGTAGATGTAGGAATTATTTATGCTGAAGATTGTCTTTGCCCTGTTGTGTCTTATGATTGGGAAGGTAAAGTTTTCGGCTTTGGTGATGTGTCTGAATGTCAACGTTTCAGGAATTCCGTTTCAATTTCCCCTATCTTTCTTGGTTTTGAAAGTTTTTGTGTTCGGTGGGCTGTAATTGATGGACAGAAGGTGTTTGATAAGGGGGTGAGGTATGGGTGTTGACCGGTGATGTATTTTTAAATAAATGCCATCGAGAAGTTTTTAAATTGAAGAGGGAGTCGATATTTGAAGAAAAATAATGCATTTTTTAATTTTTGTAATTTTTTGTACAAGTTTTAAAAATTGAAGGGGTCATCAAACAACTTTTATGGAAAAATATTTCTAATTAAAAAAATTATCAAGCATGTGAAAAGTCGTTTGAAATCTGAAAAAATTTTCAAATCCTGAAAGTTCAAAGTCGGGCAAAATGTCTAAAAGTCAGCATCACACAATTTTGTCTAATGTCCGGTAAAATATCTAAAAGTCATTCATAAGTTTGAAACTATCTAAATTCTTCCCAAGTCTGAAAAGTCATCTGAGTTAAGTTGATCTCAAATTTTTCCAAGTCCAAAAATGTCTGACAAAATGTTTAAAAGTCATTGTCACGGAATTTCGTCACAGAATTCCGTCACCTCTTTCGTGGATTAGGTCATCGCAAAAGCATGTCCTCTGTTGGAGACCATATGCCAATTCGCATTCAAGCTTAGACAAGCACCTACATTAGGTATAAGGTGGTACGAGTGCTAATCAAATATTTGACCCTTGCTTTTTTTTTTTTAATCGTAACCCGGACGACATCTAAATTACCGATGTTCGACTTAGCGCCAAACGCATAAAATTTATTTATCCGAAAAGAGAACAAGGGATTTCAACGTACGAGCTTACAACGTACCTACGTATTTCGACATTTCCAACTACAAAAGGGGATTATTAAATTAACCGATCTCCCAGGACCACCCTCGAAAGGTTTTCCTTCTTAATAGAAAGTGTATTTTGTGTGCGAGCTTTCAACAAGCTTTTTATTTACTTTCTTATACTTTTGCGGAACGTCGTCGATTCGTTTGGCAATTCCGAAGTCCATAAGGCGACGCGACGTTGCCAAATGGAGCATTTAAAAAGACTCGGATATTCGAAGCGAAAAAATGATCTCGCCACGAGTCCGCCACCGCCACCGCCGCAGCATCTCCCTATTTGCAAATTATTAATAGACTGTGGGCGGTTTCGAAGTCGTACAAGTTGCTTTATTACAATCAAAAAGACAAGATTAAACGAAACTTAGCTTCCGGTAACGAATATATTGTCAAACTTGGAGAAAGTTTAATAAACTTTAGATGAACTTTTGATAACTTAAGGCAACAACTCAATTAAAATCGGCAAAACGCGCGCCACATTCCTGAAAAATTAAACAATCTGGAAACACACCAACTCTCGCGCCAGTCGTACTTTCTATATCGCGAAAACCGCCTGCTCTTTTTAATACTGCGGGGAGTAGTAAAGCTTTATTATAATTATCTTCGAGACGTCGTGTTTTTTATTTTCTATTTCTCTTCGTATATACGTATAAATTCGCCCCCTCCTACCATTAACTTCTCGGGTTCATTGGAATGCCTCTCTTTCTCTTTCCCTTAGTCCCTGGATGGCCTTTTTATTCTCGAGTATTTTTCTTTAATTTTATGCCCAATGAGACCATATTTTTCGCGTCGTCTTTTCAACTGGTGTAGTAAGTATGAGACGCTTTAACTGAATTTAAACTGGCTTAAATGATACGCCGAGGAGTACCAGTCATCATCGTAACAGTTTTTATGGACCGAATTATTTTTACAAAGAGATGGTAGTTTCATTTTGAGGTATTTTTCCGTAGTATAATTTCGGTTATGTTTAGGTATTTCCAAATAACGCTGGCGATTAATTTTTTTTCTACGATAGAATTGAGAAAGTTAGGCTAAGTTTTTAATGAGAAGCTATTATAAGAAATGATCCTAATGTTCAAAATAATCGTTATTACTGAATAATACCATTCATAAGAACTTTGAAAATTTCCATAAAAATACAAAATATTGTAAAAATAATCAAAAAACGATGAAAATTGTTGGAAATCTTGAATTCTTTTTTGAAAAAGTTATAAAAATAGGCGAAAATATTGTAGGAGTCAAAAATTCGCAAATTACTGACAAAAGTTGTAAAAATTGTTGAAATATGAATACAAATTATTAAAAACATGGTACAAATGACCAAGGCTCTGTGAAAATCTCACAACGGATCCAAAAGCTCACGAAAATTTTTTCTCTCGAATTTTTAGTTTTTAATTCTTGTGTTGAGATCAAGAAGAGGGTGAAAATTTTTCTTCCGTTGCTTGCATAGAACTTTCGAGGTGTAGTAATGCAATGAAATTTTTCAAATTTCATCCATCTGATCTCTCCCGGGCACGTAAGGGGTAACCATCATTTCCTTCACATTCGCAGAAGCATGCAAAAAAAGCTAACCAGAATCGAAAAAATTTACATCTCTGCCCCCTCCCTTCGCCCAATAAACCGCACCACGAAAATTACCAAATTTGAAATTGAAACTCCGCGAATTAATATTATATTTGCTTTCTTCCTTCCTGCCTTTTTTTCTCTTTAAATGAAAACAGTCGTGAGAGTTTTACGTAAATTGAACAAAAATTCCATTACGTTGGCATTTAACAGCACGCAGCGACACATTTCCCTTACCATCCGCAGCAGCAAAACTTAACACCCCAAATAAATCATTGAAACGCGCTAAAAAGATTACAAACACTTTGCGCCAATTTTTAACTTCTGTCAACACGTTCGCATTAGCAAACGTAACCTTCGGTTCGTTTCGCGAATTACTGGGTAAAAATTTACATAAAATTCGCCAGAAATTCAATTCCGAGTACGAGTATTAAATTCGCATACGTATTTCGAGCTTCGAAATACGTATACAACGTCGCTTCGTTTCATTAGAATTTCAGGTACATATACTTATATGTATACGTTAGGTATGGAAAATATAAGAGAGCTGAAAATACCTCGCATATACGAAGCTCGCGTACGTGGGGGTTGGGGATGAACGATGGAATTTTCATACGTGAAAATTCGAACCCACTTTCTTAATACCTTTTAACGCGAAATCGCGTGAAACGGTTAAAGAAAAAAATTTATATTCCGCTCTTTTATAGAAAATAAATCTAAACACACGTTGTGAACTTTTAGTATAGATGCGGACGGTGGCTGCGTGTACCCCGCATGCCCCCTGTAGCCTTCATTTCTATGATGTACACAAACACATACATAGGCAGCGGCGTCGCCCCGAACCCCGAATTCCGCTTTTACATTATTTTTATTATTTTCTTTTTCCATTTACTCTCCTTGTGTACACCTCTTTCTCTCTCTTTCTGTTTCGCTTTGTACGTACATACAAACCCTGTCCCTTTGGCTTGGCGAAGCATTTCATCTCGGCGATATCCATTTAGACTTGTTGTTGTTTATAAACTTCGTTACTTTATGTGTACGTACGGTACGTTTTTCGACTCTGCTGCGAGACCAAGGCTTTTTATGTTTATGCCGGCTCGAGTTAGTAGCATTGCTTTAACCAGCTAAACAAAGATTACGAGATATGAATAAATTATCGACATAACGTAGGTATATTTCTGTGAAAGAAGACGACTCATACGTGTCTTCGATTCCCCCTTCTCATTCTCTCCGTCTAAATTCTCATAGGCGTTATTTTTTTAATTACCTTGCTCTAGTGATCTGCTGTTGAGAATGCAAGGAAAAAATCCAGCATGGGTAGCTACAAGAATTTGGAATTGGAATCAAAGTATAGGGAAAGGTTGGCACAAAAAAGCAGGGTATACTTATTTTTTTGAGCACGAGCTGAAATGTGGGTTTCTTTTTGTATGGACCAATTAAAAAGTTGAGGAAGGTAGGCTATCAGAAATTTCCCATGAGGGGGAGCAGGAGGTAGGGCTTGGAGTAAAAACACCTCTATCTGTGCACAGAAATGAGTAGAGGTATGTTTGGTATCATTTCCATATAATTCAACCCTTCTGAACTGGAATACGTCATTACTTTTCCGATTGAAAGTAGAAAAGTGGCAAAATCATGAAATCTGTGTCGAGGAAAAATAATCAATTTTTGAAAAAATAGAGATAAAATCACAATTTTTCATCTTTTAAGTCCTATATGATTGATCAATTGAGTAAATAAAATGTCTTCATTATTATTCGAACCTCCTGAACTTGAATTCAAAGTTAGTTTCCAGATAGGAAACAGGAAATTCTCGCAATTGTCGAACTTGCTCAGCGTAAAATGACCAATTTTTGCTTAAATTGGCATTAAATCGTGGTTTCTTATTTCCTGAGGTAATTGAATAATATGTAAACTAATTGACAATTCATTTTGTTTCTTTGTTCTAGGTGAGTGCTTATTTGGACTTCTTACCATAAAAATTGTAGACTGAAGATGAGTAAGTTTTTGTTTTGAAAGATTCATGCGAAAAAATGTATGAAATTATTGATGACATATTGAATGTGAGAGATCCCCTCCTCTCCCCTCTCTTCACCACTCATCAAAAACTAAATTTTTCTGCCTCATAAGAAAAAATATTGAATCATACATAGGTACGTAGGCATGTTTTAGGCCTAATTTTTAAATCCAAGAATTCAAAATCTCGAAATTTTTCTAAGCTTAAACAAGTTGGAATCTGAAAAGTCAGATGTCTAAAGTCTTTGAAGTTCACAAGTCAGAAATCTCTGAAACTTTACAAGTACAAAAAGTCTTCTTACTTAAATTTTTTATACCTATGCCAGGCCTAAAACATACCCCACAGGTAGGTACATGTTTAAAATTTAATTTCAGAATTCGACAAATAGAATTATCGAATTATTTCTCAGGTTAAAATTAATCGATATCGATTTTCAATGGAATTATTTCGTTTTTCCAAAATTGATTTCCTGACTTTCAAAGCATACCATATTTTTTCGATTTCATGATTATCGATTTCAAAAAATCAATTTTTAGAATTGAATGGATTTTGTAAAATCTGTTTTATTTTCAAAAAATCTAACCAACTCGTAATAATCTTGTAACGATAAACACCTTGAATTAAAAAAAATAAGTAGAAAAAAAATTTTTCATCGGTCGAAATCAAATTTTTGATTTTCGGTTTTTCGAAAATCGAATTTAGTATAAATTAATTTGCAGTCTTAAAAAAAAAACATTCAATCTTCTGAAAATCGATTTTTTGACTATCGATTTTTCTGAAAATTGAATTTCGTGCTAAAAAGTCAGTTTTGTATAAACTAATTTTCTAATTTGAAAAAATTTATTCATGTTCTAAAAATCGATTTCTCGATTATCGATTTTTTGGGAAATCGATTTCGTAATAATCGATTTTTTAAAATGAAAAAATATTTTTGCTCCAAAAATCGATTATTTGTATGTCGAAATAAATTTTTCGATTATCGATTTTTTGGGAAATCGATTTCGTAAAATCTAATTTTTCAACTCAAGAAAATATTTTGGTTTCAAAAATCGATTCTTCGTCTCAATATTGATTTTTTGATTATCGATTTTTCGATTATCGATTTTCGATTTCTCAATTATCGAGTTTTCTATTATCGTTTCTCGATTATCGAGTTTTCGATTATCGATCTCTCGATCATCGATTTTGTATCTTGAACTTGAGAAAACTTATTTGCTCTAAAATGGATTCATCGTCTTTCAATATCGATGTTTTGATGATCGATTGTTTTGGAAATTGATGTTAATGCATAAAAATTGAATTTGCTTTAACCGATTTTTTACACTGAGAAATTATACTTTTGTTCTAAAAATTGATGTTTCTTTTCTTAAGATCGAATACCTGATGCAAGTTACGAGTATGTTATGTTTTTACTTTAAAAATTGATATCAAATATCAATTTTGAAATATTGATTCATTTTCATGTAACTACTGGTATAATGCATTTTTTGAATGGAAAAGCAGAATTTAATTTTTTTTAATTCAGTTTCTTATGTGTAAAAATTGATTTTTTATAAATTCATGTTTCATACTCAATAAATCTATTCGATCTTCTAAAATCAATTTTCTATTATTGAAAATCGATTTTTCATATTCATATTTTGCGACCTGAAAAATTGACCAAGTGTTTGAATATCGTTCGTATTCTTCATTTGAATTTTAGCCATAAAGATTATTTTCAATCTTCTCCCTCCCTGCTCATTTTATGAGACTTCTACAAATTATGAACTTTTCAGGGAATTTATGCCTCGTATGCTTTTTCCAACCATTATAAGATTAGGGAAAGTAAAAGACTTTCTGTTCCCTTGTTTGTAATTATTTAACGAATCAAAAAGCTCTGTCTGAAATAGAACTGCTCGTGTAGGTTACACATAATATATGATTTTTTTTCACATTACAACATTGACCTTTACATTTGCTTACCCGAACGTAAAAAAAAAAAGAAAAAGAAAAACTAAACCAAACCAGAAGGGCTACTATCCGAACCAGAATGATTTGTATATTGCCTACGTCGACATTTAGAAGGAGCCACGATGGTGTATGATTTGTCGGCGGGCTGATGTGTGATCACCCATTTGAACACGGTTGCATGATAATTTGCCTATTCGTACATTGAAAGGGGGAGCACGCCAAGACTACCATAATTTACGCCTTTGGAACTGAATGCTCGATAATTTTCACTTTTTCGAGTACAAATAAAGCACGTAGGCCGTAGGGGTGTAGCAGTAGCATAGGGGAGGCGACACGACGCCTATGCCAATAGGATGGCGATGGTTTCAAAGAAAATACCAACGAAGGGTGGTAGTTTGCTTGTTAATGAAACCGCGAAATTATATAAGACGAATTTATTATTCAATTAGTGGAATTTTTTATTAATTTATGATCATTTGACTCGACGAGGCCGTTTGATCTTTCGCACAGAAGTGCAGGGTGAATGCCTTCCTTGTTGATATTGATTTGTTTTTATTGATTTTTTTTTCTATTTTGGTCTCGATGGGGGTGTAAGGGGTTAAGGTTCTTTTATCGGAGACGTGAACGTGGGGGAGAGGTAGAGGCGAGACTCTGATGGGAATATTCGTTTTTATAGTTTTGTTATTTTGGACTTTGGAATGGTCGGCGTGTATTTATTTAGGATCTTTTCTTCGGTGTACGTATTATTTGCTCGACTAATAAAGCTTTCGGCTACCCTTTTGTTGAATCTGGTTGCGAGTTTGGAACGTGGAACGATGAGAGAATACTTAATAATTTTTTTTTACCTTTGGTGGACTTTCGTGAATTGATTTTTCGTGATCTGATGCAAGTTCTTTATGTTTTACTCGACGAGAATATCTAGAAGTGATTATTTCTTAGAATGGTCCAAAAAGCGTAGCCGGGTTTTAAAGGGATGATGTGGCCTTGAGCACCGAACCTCAAATTATCTAGTAGAAGCTGGTCCTAATGGTCTAAAACCCCCTGAGACAAGATTTTTAGCTCGATATCTCAGCCCTAACCCTTTCTGGGGGTTAAATGTGGATTTTCGTTGAAAATTTCTATTTTTGGCAATTTTCAACCGAATTTGTCCAAACTTGCAGGAACAGTAGACAGTATCAAGGAGGATTTTTGGAATTTTTTGAAAACAATTTCGAGCACTTTTTCAAGGTCAAATGGGCATTTCAAGCTTTTCAATTGCCATTTTGGTAACCCCTTTCAGAGATGCAATTCTGAAAAAAATATATGTTGTGTACTTAGTCTAGATGTATAAGCTCATATTTTTGTAGAATTTGATATCGTGTTGCGTCAGCTTCAAAAATGCAAAAAACCAATTTTTCCGACCATTTTTCTCCCTTAAATGGGTCATTTCGGGTCGGAAATTTTTTTTCTTGAAATATATCATAAATGACACCAAAATATACCATCAACCAGCATTTGGACTAAATTCGTTCATTTTTTCATTTTTTTCCAATTTTCTTTTGAAATACTCGAATGACACCATTTTGAAGACCCAAAACCTCTTCAAGATGATCTAGGGGCCTAAAAATCATGTCTGGGCTTGTTTCAAGTCGATATCTCTCATATACTGCAAATTTCAGCAAAATCGAGCAAATTTGATTTTTTTCGGTCTTTTTCAAGAATTGAGTATTTTTGACTTTGAAAAATTTTGTATGAAATAAGTTGGAAAAAAATCAAATTTTTTCGATTTCGCTGAAATTGCATTATTTGATGGATATGGACTTGAAACGAGCTCTGACATGATTTTTAGGCCCTAGATCATCTTGAAGAGGTTGTGGATTTTCAAAATGGCGTCATTCGAGTATTTCAAAAGAAAATTGTGAAAAAATGAAAAAACGAACGAATTTGACCCAAATTCTGGTTGATGATGTATTTTGATGTCATTTATGATATATTTCAAGAAAAAAATTTTTCGACCCGAAATGACCCATTTAAGGGGGAAACATGGTCGAAAAAATTGTTTTTTTTGCATTTTTGAAGCTGATGCAACACTATATCAAATTCTACAAAAATATGAGCTTGTACATCTAGACTAAGTACACAACATATATTTTTTTCAGAATTGCATCTCTGAAAGGGGTTACCAAAATGGTCATTGAAAAGCTTAAAATGCCCATTTGATCTTGAAAAAGTGCTCGAAATTTTTTTCAAAAAATTCCAAAAATCACCCTTGATACTGTCTACTACCCCAGCTAGTTTGAAAAAATTCGATTGAAAACTGCCAAAAATAGAAATTTTTATCGAAAATCCACAATCAACACCCTAGAAGGAGTTAGGGTTGAGAAATCGAGCTAAAAATGTTATCACGGGGGTTTCAGACCGTAAGGACCAACTTCTACTGGATAATTTAAAATTCGGTATTCAGGGCCAAATCACCCCTATAAACCCTGCTACTCTCTTTTGTTCAACTTGGCTTCCCTCTCCCTTCTTCTGGTTCATTATACTCTAAAACTTCTTTCGTTTCTGCCTCCTTTTGCGACTCGATTCCTTGAATTTCGTCTCGATAACCAGTTGTAAATTAATTTGCATACCTCAACGCCGTAAATCCAGCTCCAATCTACGTGCACGTGACACAATTTCAATGTGAAACGAAAAATTAAAAATTTCCAATCGTAAAAATATACTAAAACATGTTGCTCGAATACTCGGAATTTTTTTCCCCTCGAAATTCTACCTCGAACGAATTCATTATATTCAAGGAGAAAAAGGAAATTACCAAAAAAATTCTACGCCACGTTCAAAGTAAAAACGTTGATGTTGGGTTGACGACGAAATTTTCTGCCACAAATTACGAATTATTTTTTTTCTCCACATAAAAGTGCATAAAATAAATGAGATTATACGGCTGCGCGACGTACCGGTGAAAATATTTGTAATGTCGAAGTACCGAAGCGAATCTCGAATTCAGTAGTCGCCGAATATAACGATCGTCTGAACGTGAACCCCTGTGCTTTGTAGAATACCTTATGTAATACGTGCGCGTGTTCGAGTATTTTTTTTTACCTTTTTTCTTTCGTTTTTGAATAAAAAAGTTCGAGTTTTTGGATATTGAAAGGTGAGTCTATGTGATTTTTTTTTCTAAAATTACGCTGGATTAAGGGATCAGAATTGGGAAATTTTTTTTTATCAATTTTTATGAAAGGGCAATGAACTCAAAATTTTTATTTTGGGTAATTTTTTTCAGAATTTTTTGAGAATATTTTTTTCAAAAAATTTTTATTTCAACTTTTTTTGTTGAAAATATTCGATGAAAATTTGTATAAAATTTTTTTTCAACTTTAGATCTAGTTTGAACTTCTTTCATCCCCTCTCCCCACCTTCTTCGTATCTTCTTCGTTCTAGTTAATGGAATAAAACTATTTATGAAAATTTTCCCAAAACAATGGTGCCCTTTTCTCGCAACGAAATCTCTTCAACGTTGTTGACAATGTAAAAGTTTGATTAAAAATTCGCATTCGCCGAGGTAGGTAGAGCCAGAATAGAGTATAGAATTGATAAAGAAAATTTTAATGTAAATGTCATATACGCTGCGGCGTCGAGCTTTTTGTGTTGGCTTATTTTCTCTCTTTCTCTTTGCACTGCAGATATAAAAAGACAATGCATAATCCCGGTCTTGGCGTTTTATATAATTACAAAAGTTACCTCGCCGAGTTTACTCGGTACCCTTGCGGTTCATTATGGATGTAAATTCGAGTTTGCATTATGAGTTCATAATGATAAGGTAAAGTCCCTTTGGTGGTGCTTGCGGCGCCCGGACGTGACTTAACTTCTCATAATTTTAATAGGCTGTGACGGAAGAAAGCTTCGGCAATGGAATAAATATCGTGTATTTTAAGCGGATTAACCGTGTAATACTACGTACTGAAAACGTTGTGTAGTCGCATGAAACCTTGAAAATTTCGTGTTAACCGGAGATACGATCGAGAGAGGGTATGAAATATGAATTTACGTTGAAAAAAATAGGGTTACCTGAGTCGAGCTGTAGTCAAAGATACGAGTTTGTTTGGTTATACCAAAGATGCGTAGGTAAATAAGGGATGTAGATGATACGGGATGAATGTTGTTTTGTTTGAGGATTAATTTGAGTGACATAAGGGGTCGAGGGGAAAGCCGAACCTAAGTAGAATGGTATTTAAACGATTATCTAAGATGCTTGGTGGTATAATTCAAAGGTTCTTAATTTTTCGAGGGGGTGGAAATGTTTTGATGATGTGATCAATGATTTCTCGAAACCATTATTTCGAACGATACGTCGTAAAGTTGAACGAATTTGGAATTAAAACCAGGAAATAATTTTCTTCGGTTCAAAATAACTATTATTCTACTCCCTTGCACCGAAATCGTTATGCAATTCGCTGTCATCTCGTTTTTATTTTCAAGGGCGTTTAATTACTGCACATTTTCGCGCAGGAAAAAAATCTTTTAATAGTCTTAGCGTATACAATTAAAGATTTGCAACGGTGTGCGATAAAGTCTCTATAATATTCGAGCCAACGAATATCGACGTAGTAAAAAATGAAAAATTTTTCGCCTTCAACACGAAGCTTTAATTAAAATGCACCCTCGAAAATCTTTAACGAATTTTCTTACCATTTTCAAAGAGCTTAATGTAAACTGTTGCTTCGGCTCACTCCCGCGCCCAGTTTTATTTGTTTAATGCGACTTTTTAATTATTCATATTAATTTTAAGAACCGCCGAAATATAAATCCGCCTAAGGGGGGCGAACCGTATGGTGCACCAACAATGAATTGCACAGCGAAACACTGGCAGACGGAGTTTTTACGACGACGACCAGACGATAGAGAGAGTACGAGACTATAGACTCGATTTAAGAGTCGAACTCGAATGCTGTAGTAACTATTGAGCAACGGTACCCTGTGGGTTTCGATTTTATACGACTACGTATACTGTACCGAGTTCGTGGGTAATTAACGAGGCGACAAGGACTTAGGCGATCTGGGTTTAGAATTAAACGTATCGAGAAATGGTTTTATCGGCTCGTGCTTCGTCACCGTCGCACGCTTGGCCACTGTGAAATCATCACGGTCGATAAATATCTATTGCATTTTGATGTTTGAATCGCCTACGAGGTTGGATGCAAGGGATTTGTGGTTATCTGCGTATTATAGTGAGATATTGGTTAGGGTTTTGGTTTTAGGCGAATTTTCCTGCGAGTTGAATCGGAATTGGTTAGAATGAAAGGAGGCGAGGTGGGATGTAATTTTTTGAAAAGTTTGAGTTATGCGTGAGTTTGTATAAATATCTGGAAAATGTGCAGCAAAATTTTACAAACTAGGAGGAAATTTTAAATCGTGCATTTATCTGAAAAAATGTTTAAAAATCAGCACGAATCTCTGAAATTTTCCAAGTCAAAGAAGTGAATCAAAATTTGAAAATTTTTCAAGCCTAAAAAAAATTGACAAAATGTTTTAAAGTCAGGGTCAGGTAAAATACTGCCCGATAATATTTTGATTTGAATTTTCTTAAAATTTTCCAAGTCCAAAAATTCATTTGAGTTCTTAAAAATTTTCCAAGTTCAAAAAGTCTCTAGATTGTTCGTCTGACGAAATGTCTAAAAGTCAGCATTATCTTTGAAATTTTGTAAGTTCAAAAAGTCAATGGAAATTTGAACATTTTTCCAAGCTCAAAAAAATCTGACAAAATATCGAAGTCATGGCCAAGGAATTTTGTGACGGAATTTATGGACACAAAAAACGGACAAAATATTCAGATTGACCCCCAGCCATCCATATCTAACCATCCATCCATATATCTAAAATCCACGACGTGTCTGTCGGTAATGCTGACGTTTTCTGTGACTTTTAGACATTTTGTCAGACTTTATACGTGAATGATATTTTTTAAAAAGCCTAAAATGACTTTTAGTCATTTTGCCAGACTTCATGAAACAAAAATTTTGAACATCCAAAACTAATTTTTTAAAATGTAACTTTTAGACTTTTTGTTAGAAAATTCATGGCGTGACTGTCTGTCCGCAACGCTAACATTTCAAACTTTTAGACTTTTTTATCAGACTTTTTGAAACTCATAAGAATTTTGAATGTGCAACCGTAATGTTTTTCTTGACAAAATTTGATAATTTTGACTAAAATATTCACAAGTTGGACAGAAAAAATGACAACTGACCAAAAACAACGATTTTAACCAAAAATGACAATATTGAAAAAAAATGATGATTTTGACCAAAAATAACGATTTTTACATTAAAATGACAATTTTGACAAAAAACTCATAATTTGGATAAAAAAAAAACAGTTGATGAAAAACGGAGATTTTGACCTAAAATTACACGTTCTACCTTGAAATGGCAATTTCTACTTTAAAATCACAATGTTGTCCCAAAAATAACAATTTTGACAAAAAATGACAATTTTGACCAAAAACTCACAATTTTGACAAAAACTGACAATTATGACAAAAAATGACAAATTTGGCATAAAATGACAATTTTGACAAAAAATGACAATTGTGAAAAAAATGACAATTGTGACAAAAAATGACAATGTTGGCAAAAAATAATGAGTTTAATAAAAAATGGTGATTTCGACCAAAAATAACAATTTTTACCTTGAAATGACAATTTTGACCAAAAACTCACAATTTTGACCTAAAAATGACAATGTTGACAAAAAATGACAATTTTGACAAAAAAATGTCAATTATGACAAAAATGACAATTTTGACCAAAAAATGGCAGTTTGGACCAGAAAATGACAATATTGAATAAAATGACATTTTTGACCAAAAACTCACAATTTTGACAAAAAAATGACAATTGTAACAAAAAATGACAATTTTGACAAAAAATGACAATTTTGGCCAAAAAATGACAATATTGACAAAAAAATACAATTTTGACAAAAAAATCTCAATTGTGACAAAAATGACAATTGTGACAAAAATGACAATTTTGACCAAAAAATGACAGTTTGGACCAGAAAATGACAATATTGGAAAAAAATGAAGAGTTTGACAAAAAATGGTGATTTCGACCAAAAATAACGATTTTTACCTTGAAATGACAATTTTGACCAAAAACTCACAATTTTGACAAAAAATGACAATTGTGACCAAAAACTCACAACTTTGACAAAAAAATTACAATTTTGACAAAAAATGACAATTGTGACAAAAAATGGCAATTTTGACAAGAAAAAATGTCAATTGTGACAAAAATGTCAATTTTGACCAAAAAATGACAATTGTGACAAAAAATAACAATTTTGACAAAAAATGAAAATTGTGACAAAAATGGCAATTATGGCTGATTTTCTACGTTCTACAACTTTTGTTCGAAACTTTTTTTCGTATAATCAATTAAGCAAATTTTTTCACCCGGGTGTCCCAAAAAAAATTATGTTTCGGTAAAAAATTACGATACGACAAAAAACTTGAAACAAATGTTGTAGAATATTAAAAATTCATCATTTTTTGTTGTACAATTTTTTTCCTATTTTGAACTGGTGAAAAGCTATTTTTCCTAGAAGATATGAAAACGTAGAAATTTCTACAAAAGATGTATTTGAACCGATATTCAAATCGAGTTGGTGCGATTACATCCGCCGAAAATCCACGTTGCACTTTATAATAATATTTTTAAACACGTTTTTCGAATCACTTATCGCGTCATTTTACGATTACGTCTTGGGTATAATACTTTAGGGTTAGAAAAATTCTGCGGCTGTCATAACATACCCTGTTTTTCAAACTCTCACGTTCGGTTTAGGTGTACACGTATAGTATATACGTGTAATGATGATGATGAAGCAATATGTTTCTTTATCAATCATAAACATTTTGCCGGCAAGACGGCTCGTAACGTGCAACCCTAATTTAATGGCGAATTTTCGTTATCTCCTAAGAGCAACATACACATACGCAAGAGGCAATATTGTCGCCCATTTTGTATATATGTACCTACAGCTACATACGTATACGACGCGAACGGCAGCGTAGATATTTTAAAAGACTACGACGACGATGCTGGCAACGCAAATTCGTCGACGTAAAAGCACCTGTAACATACTATACGAGAGTACAAGACGTACATTCCATTTTATGAAGTACTCCTGGTAGGACTCCTTCGTCGTGTTCTGTACGAGCCTCTCGGAGCGTAATTTCGTAAAAAGCTGCACTTCATATGAGTACGTATAATTCCCAGACTATGATAATTACGCAGTTTTGTGTCAAATAGATACCTACTTGTATGTTTTGGACGTAGGTAGTTTCTTCCCCCTCTAGAGGAAACAGTTTCATGATTATTTTCCCAATGAGCAATGATGATGTGTGATACGAATACAAACTTGCTTTGAATGAAAGTGACATGGTTTTAAATACGACGTCTTTACTTTTTTCTTACAATGGAACCTTGTCAACTCGTCTTCTCCGATCGAGCTGAAATTTTGCTCACTTAAAGAGCATGTCACCCAGACCTCACAACCAAATTTTGAGCTGCCGAAGTTGATTACAGCGCGTTCTGGAGCGATTCCAAAATGCTGGAGAAGAGTCAACTTTTGCTGGATGCTCCAGATCGCTTCGAAAATGGTCTCAATCGACTCGCGGGGTCGACTTTAGGAGATAAGCGAAGTTTCGAGCAATTTTCAGGAGAAATTGACGATTTTGGAATCTGTTTTTATAGACAAAATTTTCGAGCTGCAAATATATTCTCAAATAGGCACTTATTCTCGAACAAGGGGTAGTCCCTCTCTTGAAAAAATCCCCGTTATCAAATCCCACTCGAAAACAACTCCGCAAACTCGACCCACATACCATTTTCGAGACCTCCATCAAACCCACGAGTAATTCTCCAAATCCCCCAAAGAAAAACCGTAATAAAAAAAGACCTAATTAGCAGAATAATTTCTCGGCATCGCATCGGTTGAACGTTGGCTCGGTTGGACATCGCGTACGTAATACGTACTCGTAAAACCAACTCAAAATATTAATAAATTCTCCGGCGGCGAAGTTTTTAAACCCATTTGGGTACTTTTGGAAAAAAGCAACAAAAATAGCCGTCATTATTTTACTTTTATAATTAAACAGCGTGCCACGCTTTCGGCGTATGAAAAAAGCTTCGCCAAATAAACGTCGTACTTATGTACACAAAAATGGTGAAAAGTTTTTATAAAAAGCTGCAGCTTTGTTGGCGTTGTATTTCGGCTATATAACCGTGTACCTACGTATACGTTTCATTCTGGAAGCTTTTTCGCCCCGTTAAAATATCCAATATAGGAGGATAAGCGTTATTACGTGATGGAGTTGTGTATGGGCGAATGGCCCAGTAGTGTACTGAGCAGGTATTGTAGGAAGTATTATTTTTTTTTAATTTCATTACTGCCCTTTTTTATATATACGGTGTGTGATGTACGGGATTAGAGAAAGAGGTATGCTTTGTGTGTAAATGTGCGAAACGTTTCACCCATATTGTCGAGTCGAGTTGGAGAATTAACCGGAGTCGAACCGAGAGATGATTTTTCTAATCTTCGCAGTCTTAGATAAATTTTCGACACATCTGCGAAATAGTAATACCAACTTGGGTAAAAGTTTTTTCCTCTTTTTAATGCTGCTTTTAATGGATCTTCGGATTCGTATGAGAGTTTTGTCATATGTGTTCGCAACTGATGCAGACGCGTTTTGTGCACATGTTCGAAAGAGTTTTTTAATGTCTCGAATGGAAACGTCTTGGAAGCGAATTGTTTTCTGCAGTTTCGATAGATTTTACGTTCATTAGATTCCAGTGTAGAAAGCAGTGACTGATGCAGGATATAGGTTGCAGGGCTCAATGAATGATTTATGATATGGGTTAGACGTCGTTTGTCAAATCATATTGGTTTAACTTAAGGAAAAGGAGTAACTTCAATTTTTCTAAAAGTCAACTTTTTTTTCAAGGAGTTAAGGGAAAAGAGAATTTGGCCCCCTACCTCACCCCTAACCCCTCATATTGACCGAAATGCCGATTTCCCTTATAAATTTCCATTTTCTGAAATTCTGAATGGAATTTTTTCAAACTTGTAGGGATGATGGACCATACCAAGGGTCATCTCTGGAAATTTTTTCAATTTTTTTCGAATCTTCTTTCGTACAGAAATCTGAGTTTTAAGACTTCAAAGTGTAATATCTGCATGTTGTTTCTAACCTGACAAAAAATTTTGATATATATTATGTACTTTACCAATATGTAAAACATATATTTTTTTCTGAATTTTTCAATATGATGGAAGACCCTCAAAAATGCAAAAAAACAATTTTTTCTATCATTTTTCACCCTGAAAGCGGCCATTTTTAGGTGAAAATTTTTTTTATTGAAATATATCAGGAATGATACCAAAATACACCATCAACCGGCATTTAGACCGAATTCAGGCATTTTTTCCCTTTTTCCCAAAAATACCTGAATGACGCCATTTTGAGAACCCAGGACCTCTTCAAGATGACCTAGGTGTCTAGAAATCATGTTTGGGCCTGTTTCAAGTCGATATCTCTCATATATTGCAATTTCAGCAAAATCGAGCAAGTTT
>FIZU01002112.1:0-13758 GCA_900064475.1 Pseudococcus longispinus
TAGTGTTGTTTGACTGGTTTTGGGTAAGTTGTTGAATTCGTTTGGGTTCGGATTATGTCGGATCCTGTCGTTTACATTCGGGAAGGTGGATCCCTCCCATCACAACTGATGTTTACCTCCAGTTAAAAATACAGAATTTCTTTCATTACGATATAGAACGTCGAACAGAACATTTTTCGCGGGTTATTAATTTTGTGAGTTGTGATCAAATTGATTGGTTTCCAGTTGTAATTTTTTTTATGGAATGTAATGTGAAAATTCGGTTCATGACTACACCCCTGGGGTGTGGACAGATTATTTGTATTCAATTTCGAGATAGGTAAGATATTTTCAAAAATAACTATTTTGAGCTTGTACAAAAATCATCTGAACACCCTTAAAAAAAATCAGAAAAAATTAGGAATTTTTTTTACTCTACTATGATAACAATATGACCAACTACCCACAAAAAATTGAAAAAAAAATTTTGACAATTTTTTTCAACTGTTTTTTCAATTTTAATCTCATCCAAAAAATAGGGGTTCAAGTTTGAGACCTAATTTTTTCCCCACAGTCTTTTGACGTCTCCCCATAACTGTTTTTGACACCCCCTTCCCACCTCTAACTTTCCGAAAAGAGCAAAATACGACCCATATTGTTTAACCAGCTTCAAAACCATCCAATTTTAAAATGCCTGTGCTTAGGGGAAAATATCTCCTGATGTGCCTATCTATCTGATCAAGATTTTTGATTACGAATTTGAGTAATTTGTTTTCTAAAAACTGTTAGTCGTGCCAAAATTTCAAACATTAATATCCTTTTCTACTCTGTAATAGAATAAGAGGGAATATGATATTTGTCATATTCTATACGAATATTTTGTCTGAACCTTTATTAAAATAGAAGGTAAGAAATTAGGAATATGGTCCAGTGCTACAAATTGGAAAATATAGGTAACTAATGTCATTTGTGATAGGATCAAGGTTTCAGGTGGCCTTCATTTGTTATCATCTACCTAATTACAAAATATCAATTTTTTTTTTGTGAATTTGCACATTTTTATCCCATGTCTCGTACTACAAATTAAAAAAGCTCCTCCTGAATATGAAACTAGACTATTTTACAAACATTTTGAAACCTAGAACGTCAAGTTCGGACAATTGGATGCTGAGCTGTGCATCAAAACCTTCTACTATAATTGATTTTCAACCTTGTATGGATAAAAATTTACATTGATGAAAAAAAATCAGAACTTGCGTTTTTGACATGAATTACCCACACCTGTGGCAAAAAAATTAGAAAAAATTTCATCAACTCGATCCATAATAGGTGAAATTCTCAGATAATGCAGCAAATTTGCAAAAATTATGTAGAATGAAAAATATGAATTTTAAAGAACCATCGTCGTGAATGGTTGTGCTTACTGAATGGTGGAAATTTTCGACGTAAATACTTGGCCCAAAGTTGAAAACGCATATTCTCGAATAAAAAAGGAGGAAAAATACGAAAATAAAACTTTTTCTCTCAAAATGGCATCGCATTAAAAAATATTTTAGAATCAGCCTGGATTTGATATTTAGTTGTTAAAATTAAACATTTTTTATTTAAGTCACGTTTAATGCATGATTTTTTTTCATTTTTTCGCAAACTTTTTTAAAAAGTAAGTCGTTATAAGTGAAACGAAATTTTGTTGAAAATTTTTTATAGCGAGTTTTATGATAATTCGATCGCAAACAGTAATATTTCGAACATCGAATCCCAACTCGGGCACATTCACAATATGCTCGGTTATTGGTAAAAAAAAAATACGAAGAGAAAAGACCCGAGCGAGAAATTAAAATAGGAAAAAAAGGAGGAAAAGAAAAAGAAGGAATGCGAAACATATTGTGTCAAGATAGAGATGTGACGAAAAAGAAAAACATGGTAAATGCATGAGGTTTTGTATGCATTTACTTTAAAAACGGGTTGCGAATTCCGGTTTCGAGCTTAAAGAGATTACAAGAGGTCATTATGTTGTTTCTTGCAGAGTATTTCATATTTTTTTTTATTGCCTCCTCCTGCGGCTGTTCTCATTAAACCCCTTCTGTGTGTTGCTGACTGTAATTCGCATTCGTGGTGGAGCAACGTACATATATCCTTTCGCGTCTAGAGCTCAAGCTCTGCCATCATCATTAAAGGGTCCTTCACATTGTCGTCTTTTTTCTTTAGATAAAATTCTGCGGCATTTGTAGGATTTTGTGATTCTTTTGAAAAACTCGTTAGTGGCAATGCAGCTAACTCGCGTGTTTTGCGTTATATTATTTTCACATGAGCCTTGTTTTTAGGCTATAAAACAAACATTTTTCTGCTGTATTTAAATCTCGGCGAAGGCGCGGTGGCGTTCGGTTATACATTGCGACGATGCTTCTTAATGGCTCGATTAAAATGTAAAATTTGTTAACGTTTAAATGGTAGGTAATTAACGATTGCTGATTGTTTACGATGCCGGCTCGCCGCGTTACTTTGCAGTTTTGTGTGGGGAGTTGTTTCGCAAACTACATAAATATTCTAATTTCAAAGTGTATTCGGTCGTGTTGAAATAGAAATTATTTTTCATTGAAAACTGATTGTCATTGATAGCCCACGTATTTTGTTTCCGAGTAAAAGTTGAAATATTTATGAAAAAGTCGCGAGTTTTGTTTAAAAATTTCCAAAGCGGAGAACTTCTTTCCAAATGGAAACTTTGGAAACACATTTTTCAAACGGTGACTAAAAGTATCATTTTTTCTCGAAATGTACATTAGTCGTGGTGAATCAAAAATGTCATTAAAGTAAAGAATGATGTAAAGTTTGAATAATTGGAATTTGTCTGTTCAACGTACATAGTTTGAATTTTCGTTTGGTTCTATTATTTTTTCACGTGATCACTTTATACTTATTATCTTTCAAATCGATTTACGGAATAGGTATGAAAATTTCACCCTCACCTTTCTGCCTAGACTTCATTTCGAGTTATGAAATTTTTAGATCCTCATTTCACCTCTACGTCCTCCTGTGGAGGCGAATGTGTAATTTTGGTTAAAATTTTCCATTTTATCAATTTTCAACTAAATTTTTTAAAACTAGCAGGGATGTTAGATACTACCAAAGGCCATTCATAGGAATTTTTTCAAAAAATTTTCAATGTATCCTCTTGGTGAAATAAGACTTTTAAGTACTCCAGCGGTACTTTTGGTAACCCCTTTCAAAGGTGCAATTATACAAAAAGTACAATATTGTGTACCTGGTCCAAATGAACAATGTTAATTTTTCAGAATTTTTTATAAGAGTGGAACACATTTAAAAATGCAAAAAACTGATTTTTTGAGGCCATTTTTTCACCCCTGAAAGGATTGCTTTTGGTCAAAAAATATTTGTCCTATAATATCACTAAAATGGATCATTTTTTAAAAATGGATTCAGCATGCAAAGAAACATGTATTTTGATACCAACATGATATTTTCGAAATTTTTGAATTTTACCCCCTCCCAAATAGGGTTCTATAATCACTTCCTAGAGGAAAACTAACTTCAAAATTGAATTCAGAATGCTAAAAAATATAGATTTTGATATCCATTATGATATTTTCAAAAGTTTTGAAATTCTTCCCCTCTTAGACGGGGTCATTTCGCTTCTGGCGAGGCAAGAAACATTAAAAATGGATTAGTACATCAAACAACCCCTTCGGTGATAGTTTGGTGTCTGTAACTTTCCATAAACAAACGATTTTGATTTTCGAACACTTAAATTTTCAAATATCCCACTATGTGGCATAGCCAAAGGGGCCTAAGGGACCATGCCCTCTCCATGATCGCTGAAATATTGAAAAATATGTTGAAATTCCAGGTTTTCAATGCCTTTTTACCAAAATTATCGTCCTCGCTTCGTTCCGACCCAATAAATGTCATCATCATGAGGAAATTATGGACAGGTATTTTATAAGATTTGACATTAAATTTAATTTTTTCTCATAACACCCCCTTCCCTTGAATAAATGTTTGGCTACGCTATCGTGAGACCACGAGTGAGCACCGAACCTCCCATACATTGTTCAATAAACCTCTCTTTACTCATCTGGAATCTTTGCTTCCTCCATAAAAAAAATCCTGGCTGAGCTACTTCTAGAAACCAAGTTCAGGATTTGCAATTGATAATTTCAAAATTTTTAACAGTTAGTTACTTATACAGGGTGTTCCAGTTGTAGTATGGTGCCTCCAAACCAGCAAAGCTATCACTCAAACTACACAAGTGTGTGCAAGTTTACCAACCCTAAGATTTGAAGGCGCGAGTAATGCACTAACAATGGTGTTTTCTTTAGAACGTCGTAACTTTTCTGATAATGTAGATAGATGAAATTTGTTTGAAACTTTTTTGTAGAACTTTTCAATCTCTACCAAATAAGTTATATTCATTTTTTGCCTAACTTTAAAACTGAAGGAGCTACAATGATTTGAAAATTTGCAAGCCCTGTAACTCCTTCAATTTGCAAGTTAGGCAAAATTTGTAAAGAATATGTTTGATAGAACTTTTTATACCCTACAAATTAAGTTTTATGCTTATTTTGCCTAACTGTAAAGTTGAAGGGGTTACCGCCATTTGAAAATTGAAAAGTGGCATATCTGCTTGAAATTTGGAACTGGACTTTGAAAACTTATTGTTCATCTGTATAATGTACTTCAACATGGAGGCTGAAACTTGATAAAAACTATTTTATCGCAAAAAAAAAACATTGAGGGTAGAAATGGAAAAATTTGCTAAAAAAATTTCACCAGCATAAATAAAGATCACCTTACCGCCCACCCTTCTATATCTATGAAAGAAAAATACAACCTTCGGAAAAAATTTCCTAAAAGTTTCGCCCCTCCCTTGGGAAATTTCTTGATACTTTCACAAAACTACGAGTAGGTAGGTATCGATAAAGTACGGAGAAAAAATTCAAATACTAAATAAAATATAATCTTTTCTTTCCTTCTGTTCTTTTCAATTTTTTTTTCTACCACGAAAATGAATCTTTTTTGTAATGATAAAATGAAAGACCAAATGATACTATTATTTTAAACGGAAGAAATAATGTAAAGAGTGTAACAAAAGAGATAAAATATCACATTATCTCAATGATTCAGTTACAAAACACATGGACCTACTACTGTTTCCCTTTTTCATATACGAAGGGAGAAACTAGAATGAAATGTGTGACTCTACCGAAATTCTCTATAGTTACATACCATATATACGAGAACCTAGTACCTATTTCTCCTCTCTTATTCTCATTTTTGGACACGATAATCATAGTAAGAAAAAAATTGAAAAGGACCTTAAATAAAATAAAGTGTCACCCAGAGAATAAGAATTTCGTCGGTTCAGAAATTTCTATACCTGCGTGTATCGTATCTGCGGTGGTGTAAAAAAAAAGAGTCAAGAATTACTTTATATTTAAATTTTCGCTTCTCTTTTTTATTTCGACGTGATTTTTTTTTTTCAAGAAAGTGAATTTCGCTTCTAAAGAACATTTTCATATTTACGAAAAGCGACCGCAATAAATCATTTTTCTAATTATTTTCTGGCCGACAAGAACAAAAACAGTAGCAGCAACGTATGTAGAACAGGTCATTTTTAGAAGCATTGATTTATGTCGCTCGCTTATACCGTTCGTATGTAATATGTCAGAGAACAAAAATGATATTAAATGGATATTAATTTCGGCCTCGTAATGTATTATTTAGTAAATGGATTCGTAGATTACTCGCGTTCAATCTGTAAAATTAGTTCTGTAAGTATTACACATTTTCAAATTGCAAAGCAATAATTAATTTGATGATAATGCTTCGAGTCAATCATGTTTTAGAATTTAGAACGAGAGTTTGCTCGAAGGAAATTTTACGAGAAATGTAATTTCGTTTTGTCTTCGTGCGTCGTCGTTTGATTCTCGTCGTTTGAGGGGGCTGGGGGGAGGAGGGGTATTGAAAGAGAAACACATCCATTCAGTCGACCCGAGCCTTGAGAAATACCTATTACCTATCCTACTTACATTACGAAACCTACACATACGTAGAGTGTTATTTTTATTAATTTTATTTATATTTATTTTATACTGTTTTTATTGGTAAATATTTGTTATCGAGTATTTATTTTATTTTACAGATTGAAGACGCTATGTTAATGTTCGATAAACAAACGAATAGACATAGAGGTGAGTTTTTCTTCGCTTGTCAAATATAATAAAATGAAATAAATTCGGCAAATTTTTATACAAGCGTAGCATTTTTATAACAAATAACTTGGGTGCTTTGTTTGCCTTTTGATTTCTATAGCACGTTGAGATTTTTTCTTTTTTTTTTCTCACACGCGAACACGAACATAAACCAAAAACGCGAGTGGGGAATGATGATTAAGGGGCAGTTACACGCGGAAGAGTGGTTCGTTATGATATTAAACGCAATTTGCGACACTGCCTGCCGTTGGCATAAGATATATGTGTCCTTTAATCCTTAATGGCATTTGTGGAGGAAAAAAAAAGAAGAATCGGGTGGGGTTAAGTTTGTTCGCATTACGCGCTACTCGTCCAAATTTAACCTATCAAAAGCTGTGCGAGGCTTTTCGAAATTTTCCACCAGCAGCGTAACCCCCTCTTTTATTTTTATTGCCTAAACGATGCGTTATATACGATTACCAAAAATATGTATTAATAAAATTCTGTTATTCGTGCTACGCTTTTGCTTATTGCTTTTATCTATCTGTATTTTTGTTTTTGTTATTTTAGAATTTGGATGATTTGTTTTATCGCGAGACGAATGGTTTTTCTATTTTTTAAATTAATTTTTAAATAAAGCACTGATTTGGTTATTAGAATATTAACAATGAGCAGATGGTGTTGTATAAGTTTACAATATCTATCGTATATTACAAATTGGCTAAAATCTTTACTTTTCTTCGTTTATTGAATTAATTCGAAAATTCAATTATGAGTTTTCAGAATAGTTTATCAATTAGCGTTGCTTCGATGAACCTTAATCATTTTTTTCAATTTCGTTTCGAATTTTCGACGTGATTTCGCCTCCGTTGTTTGTTTTATTCAATACAGAGTGTTTTGGCTGCAGTTGTACGCCTTCCTTTTGCTAATGATGCAACCCGAATTACACATTTGTAAAATATCTGCCGAATGTGTGACTCGAAGTGGTAAAATTGTTCCTATGGTGTAGTAACTCATTCAACGTTACCCGTTATACAAATTATCGAAATTCACGTATAATCCAATTTTGCCAAACTCGCTAACTTCGAATGAATTAAGTTATGTGTTCGAGTTTGGTCCATAAAAGCTCGAAATTGAAAAAATTTGAAGAATTTTTTCATCTTGGGAATTTGTTTGGGTATTGCGTATAACTTCCCGAATTCCACACATGAACTAAAAATTGATCATGTTGATTTTTTACTCGGAGTATGAATTGAAAGAGTGATAAATTTCATACGAATGATCAAATTTCATAAAAATTCGAAACAGAAACTGAAATAATTATTAAGTATCTACGGTTTTATTTCAGTTTCAGTTTTTTCTTAACTTTTTGGAAAAAATGTTATCATCTTCGTACGAGTATCAAAAAGCTGAAATTTTGTATTATTTTGAGATTAAAAATTTGGAATATTGTCTAAAATCAAAAATATAAATATTATTTAGTAGTTTCCACTTCTAGTTCCAGTCAATTTTTGCACCAGTGAAACGAAAAACTGAAACTGAAATTCCAAAATTGAAACTGAAATGACAAAAACTGAAAACTGAAAACTGAAAGCCCTGCTGCTTTGAAGAGTGTAATAGATTAATTTTTTATAACTTATACTTTTTGCTGTTTACCTTCTCATAAAAAACCATAGATGGCACCTCAAAAAATGTTGCATAATAATCTCTTATCTGAAAAAAAAAAAAAAAAAAAAAAAATGGCCGGAAGCGTAAAAAAATTCGGCTAATTATTAGGACCATCTGGTACCCGAGCCTGAGAAAACTCTGGGCGGAGTTTCAGAGTTGCAGAGTGCACTACAGATTTTCCTGGAGTTTCAGTTCAAAAATGGTTCGGTTTCGATTGAAAGTTAATTTTCGGTTTTGGTTTTTTCAGTTTTCGGGTTTGAAAATGCAATTTTCCCAAATTTTTTCAAAAAAGAATGTCAATTTTTCCAATTTAATGACATCCGTTTTGTGAATTTCAACTTTAAATTAATTTCGTTGTTTTGGAAATGCGAAAATCATGTTTTCTTCATTTTTGAAAATTACTCATACAATTAGTAATCATTTAATACACGAATTTCTTGTGCTGACAAATTTACAAAAAGCCTACTGCGATCTGCAATTTTATTTAGGAAAAAAAAGTTGAAAAGGAGTTTTCTACTCCAATGGAGCGGAGTTGAAGTTGGAATGCTTTCTCTCCCCCCCCGAGTTTGCCTAGGTCTGCTTCTACCTGAGCAAAGGAAGAAAAAAACTGAAATTTTTCCAATTTTTGACTGAAAAAAATGAATTTTCATTCAACTTGAGAAGCAGGCTGATTTAGGAATTTTTCATAATAACTTTTTCAAACGAGAATAACATTATCTTTCGAATGATATCATTAGTTTTAGATTTCGTACAGGGTGTTCCAGTAGCAGTACGTCGCCTTCAAACCAGCGATACAGCCACCCAAAATACATAAGTGTATGCATGATTGCCAACCCCAGAATTTGAAGGGACGAAGTTGTACACTAGTCGTGGTAGATGTTTCAAACCGTTGTAACTCTCCTAATAATATGGATAGGCAAATTTTTTTGAAATGTTCTTGTAGAACTTTTCAAGCTCTACAAAATGAGTACTATTCATGTTTTGTCTAAACTCTAAAATTGGAGGAGTTAATTACAATGATTTGAAAATTTTTATGCTTCGTAACTCCTTCAATTTTCAAGTTGAACAAAATTTTGTAAGATTCATGTTTTGTTGAGCCTTTTGAGCTCTACGAAATGAGCTAATGATTTTTTATCCAACTTCAAAATTGAAAACATGAGATAACATTTTGAAAATTTTTTGAGAAGAAAAAATTGAATTTTGAGAAAATAATGTCACTTTTTATCTTTTTAATGATTGTAACTCCTTCGATTTTAGAGCTATGTTAAAAATTATTAGCTCATTGTGTAGAACTTGAAAAGCTCAATAAAAATGATTCTTACCAAATTTTGCATAACTTGAAAATTGAAGGAGTTATGAAGCCTACAGATTTTCAAATCATTGTAGTTCCTTCAATTTTAGAGTTGGGCAAAACATGAATGTAACTCATTTTGCAGAACTTGAAAAGTTCTACAAAAAAGTTTTAAAAAAAATTGCCTATCTATATTATCAGTGGAGTTACGACGGTTTGAAACATCTACCAAGGCTAGTGCATAACTTTGTCCCCTCAAATCCTAGGGTTGGCAAACATTCATACACTTCAGTAGTTTTGGTAGCTGCATCTCTGGTTTGAAGGCGGTGCACTGCTACTAGAACACCCTGTACAGTTTTGTGAATTGTATAATTTTTTTCATTATGACGTCACAAATAATACAATATTATTGTACAAAATTTTAAAATAATCACATCATTCGAAAGTTAATCTTTTTCCAGTTTGCGTTATTCTCTCACTCAAAAGCAAAAACGAAAAATCGTGCCTAATGAGTAAAATCATTATTCAACCGCAAGGTACAGAGTATGCAACCCATACATCCTCACGGCACGAGCCGAATTCATCGCTTCTTTGAACTACTCGAATGGAAAATTCTCCTTTAAGAAAAATCATACTCGTACGTAGGAATAAAAATTTACCAATTTTTCCAAATTTTATTTTTTATAAAAGTAGAATTTCCCTCAAAGGTAAAAATGGCTGGCGAATAAAAAGAGTGTGCGGCGGCGACGTAAAAAAAAAACTTGAAAACGAGATGTACGAGATCTAATACGTTATGACTGGTATATTCGTCTCGTCCGCTTATTATAGCATGTCTACTCTTAAGTGTAAGTAGTTTTCTTGTGAAACGTTTAAACGTGAAGTTGAAAAGAAAGAGAAAAGCGACGAAAAAATGTTTCATGATATGTATCTACCACCGAAGCACCGAGAGTTGGATGGAGTTGGAATAAAAGGTTTTTTTTTCGGGGCGAAAAAAGAGAAACGTTTTGGCGCGATGAATGTTGAAAAAAAAAAGGAGAAAAGAGAAAGCCTCGTGCTAGAAGGTTGATTACTGGTGACAATTTTTCCCCTAGCTTCGTTCTACTCTCGCAAGGAGTATCAGGGCGAATAATTGAGGGATGACTGGGAGATTTTGCACATTCTGTTGACATGAAGAGACTAATGATTGCGGCGGATACAGGACGCCCCTTTTCGGTTTTCACATCATTCCTTGAAAATTTTTGTCATTCATCCTAGGGCCTCTCAGTATGTTATCGTATACTCATCTTATATAGCTCTAACCACCGCAGCGTCGCGTCGCTCGGTACGTTTCATTATTCTAAAACGAATCTAGCGAAAAACCGGGATACGAATTTATTTTCAAATTAGTACGATTAAAAAGGAAAAAAACAAAAAAACATCGCGAGGTTTTTTTATATAGAAAAAAAAACAGTGAGTTTGATTTATACCGACGAGAATTCTCAATGTCGCGTTTCGAATTAAAATTTATGGTTTTGTGCGGTTCACCGTACATATTTGAATAATTACGATAAGTGCAAGAAAATCCATTTATTTATTGGATAATTTTCTAGAGTTGTAGAAAATTTATCGTCGAGTAAATGGTATAAAATAAAATAGTCCTTTTGGGTAATTTTCGAAATACCTCGGTAATTCGTATGTAATCCTCGGTTTAGTAAAGTTTTTAATTGAAAAATAAAAAATAGCATGTCTAAGTTGCTCGGGCGCAGACAGCTAATATGGTATGTAACGTTGTTGATGTATAATATGTTTGGAAATTAATGCGAAAACGCGGGTAATACGAGAGCTAGATTAATATGTTGAGAATCCCTGATTCTTCACGATATCTGACAACGATTTTCGAACAAGTTCTACGCGTTTCCCATGCCCCTTCATTGTCGCCACCCGTTCTACTGTCGTTTCATACTTCACCTCTCTCTACGCGTCTTTTACAAATTCCATTTTGCGGGCGACAGTTATCCAGCTAATTGCTTTGTTAAAAACGTCTCTTTTCCTTCCTAATTTCCATTTTCTCGTATTAAAAACAATCACTTCTGTTTTTCCATTAGTAATGGAAAAGCGAATACGCTTTTACTATTCGCTTCTCTTATTTTCGAAAAGGAGGAGGATGGATTGTTTTTTGTTCACCTCTAAAAGAGAGAACGTGTTTCAAAGAACGCCTAGCTGATTTTGAAAGAGATTTCTTTATGCGAGTAAATTATTTGTCTGCCTTTTTGTTCGAACAAAAAGAGTGAATATGGAAGAGGATTAGTTAATAGAAACGTTATATAGGCGTACTTTCGCGCATTAGCTAACATGTTTTCCAGCGCAATGCATGTGGTCGGTTGGAAAATAATGTAAATCGAGATAATTGGCGAATTCGCAAGCCTGATTCTTAAACAAGTTAAACGTAGTCGTGGTAATTATTGGACGTATGTGGAGCATTGCCCCTTCCCTTGACATCCTGTTTTGGCTTTTAACTTTTTATCGATTAAGAAGGAATAATTTTAGGTTCGATTACCCAGATATACTTTTTGGTAGAGTTCATTGACCCGAATTGATCGAAATTTTCAAATGAAACAGGTATAGGTATTTTTGCTGTAGAGTCAATATTTGAGATAATTAGGAAAAAAAAGGTAAAAGGAAGTCTTGAATTATCTCTGCCAAGTTGAAAATTGCGTTTCGTTTACAACGTATGCTCTTTTCGAAAAGAAACATATCACGTGTTTCGAACTTGGAGGAGTGCATCAGACCAGAAGGGAATGAAGAACGTTGCAAAATGACCTCGCCATTGTCACATGACCCCAATACAATTCCATCGGTGGAGGGTGAACCAAGTTAAACGCCGCAGTCAAGTGCACAATTGAAACGTTCTGTTGGATTAGAAAAAGGGGAATCGAATTAAACAACCATTTTGAGTACAAAAGCGATACGATTTCTTCAAAATTGGAGAAAACAGTCGAAATTTAGCAGGATTTACGATTAAGTTCCCTCTTTTTTTATGTTGAAATTTTCATCGGAATGAGAAGAGTTTAATTTTTTTTTGTCGAACTGATTTATCGAATATTACTTCGGTAATCGTTACCTCGTTCAATTCAACTTGAGCACTTCTTACCTCCTGCAAAATGACATTTTTAAGAAGAAAATTCATAAAATTTGCATAGTGAATCAAAAAAATTTTAATGATTTTTTTTTAAAAAAAAGTAAAATTGGAAAAAATTGCATACTGATTTAGAATCACGGTGAAAGATGAATTTCAATGTTGAGAAAAAGCACCGATTGTGCATTTTTTAGAAAATTGGAAAAATTGTACTCTGATTTGACAAATTGTGGAAAATTATATTTTGAGTTAGAAAAATTACGTCCCAATTGGATTGAAATCGTAATTTGACCCTATTTTTTGGAACATTGGAAAAATTACATCCTGATTTGAAAAATTGGAGAAAATTTCATTTTCAGTTGGAAAAACTAAAAAAGTAATGATCTCATTCAAAAAAGGGTCAAGATAAGTTGCATTCTGACGAGTTGAAATTGAATGAATTCCAATCAAGAAAATTTTGTCCAAATGAAAAATTTGAAAAATTAGGTTAAAATTACTTAGAAAAATTGAAATATAAACAATTGCTCTTTTTTGCAAAATTGCACAAAATTAGATTATTAAAAAAATTACTCACAGTTTGAATTCTCAAAATCAAGTTGAAATTCAAAAAATTTAAAACTTGATATTTCTTTTATTGAAAAAAAGATTTACAAGAATTATACCCACTCTGTGCAAATTCGAGGTCTAAAAATGGAAATACTGTATAGTTTATTTTTGAAAAATTGAAAAATTGCACTTTGATCTGAAAAGTTGAAGAAAAAATCTTGTAGTGAAAAAACGCTCCAGTAAAAAATTTTAAGCTTCATATTTTCTAGAAAAGAAATTGGAAAAATTTCAATCCGGAGTTGATGAAATTAAGTTGGCCTTCTTTAGAAAAATTGACGCATTTTTTAAAACAAATTGGATAAAATTACCATACAGGGTGTTCCGAGAATCGTCTGCCATACGAAAACTTTGGATGAATATGAATCGAATAAAATCCAATTTTCAATTATGGAAATGGGTAGTAATTTAAAAATTGAACAAATTTTCATCTTACGTATGCTTTTTTACCTAACTTCAAAGTTGAAGGGACTAAAAAATAATTTGAATTTAATCGCGATGATGAATATTACTTTGAAAAATGAAGAATTTTTTGTATGCTCATGTATTGCCTAAAATCAATATTGAAAGGGCTGAGTAATATTGAAAGTAAGAAAAGTAGTAAAAATTTTGAATTTTTCAACTTGCTTCGAGTGTTACATCCCCGTTCAATTTTAATTTTAGGCAAAAAATGAACATAGCAAAAATTATTCCTTTTTCAAAATATTATCCATTCCAGCGATTGAAATTTTTTAAAGAATCTTTTTATTTTAAATTATTTTTATAGCCCCTTCAATTTTAAAGTTGGGAAAAAAAGCATTACATGAAAATTTGCTCAATTTTTAAAGTACTATTCATCCCAAAACCAACCTAGACGATACAAGCCATGAAGCTAGATTTGGCAACCTTGCGCT